>JAHHZJ010002865.1:0-83125 GCA_021437245.1 Aegilops speltoides | reverse complement strand
AAATTATGATAATACAAAGATATAAAATAATTTTCATGACAAGTGTTATTTTCATTTTAATGGACACAACTAGCCTGTGGACGTGAGAATTTTATCACCCTAGGGCAACCCATATTCCCTTGCAATCTGCATGCTTGCGGATACGGTGAAAAACCTGATGTCATTGAGATCTTTTTGAAATCTTTTAAAATTCTAAATGTTTTAGCTCCCAAATAGTGAATCTGACACTCCCCCAGTACGAATTAGTTGACACAGTCTCTATACAATGTAATGAAGACATTGTGTAGAGACCACATCAATTAATTCAAATCGGAGGAGTACAATTTATCTTCATGGTTGTTAAAAGTTTTAATACTAGATCTGGTATGTGCAACGCAGGGAGGCAACATACTCCACAACCAGAGAATTGACCTAATTTTACTCCTTTTTCAACAGCTATCACGAGTCCTTGTTCGATGAATCTAGACGGAAGAGAATGGCCTGAAATCCACGTGCACTTCCGCGAGTGCACCTAGCAAATACATTGCGTACCAAAACACATGTAGGCGCAATTGAATTCTTCAAGATTTTTTCTGGCCTTCGCCTCTATAAATAGTCTTGGCATCGACGCCATTCTACCCTTCTTTCCCCGCCCATGGAGACGAAGAGATGAGCCCGATAGTTGCTGGAAGGGAACATCAAGGACATGAGTGACGGGCGCCGTCGTAAGCTAGGTTTAGGTCTGGTTGCTTTTTCTAATTAAAATATATCAAAAGTGTAATGAATGTGCTTCGATTTAGATGCATGTAATTCGTCTAGTTTGTTGAAATCCGGTTAGAAATGCATGCGAGTATGACTGGACGGCTAGCTCCCGCATTCAGTGTCCGAGGGTGACCCCCCCGCGGGTTCGCGGACGAATATGGTGTCTGGTTTAAGGGTCAGCGTTGGAGATGCCCTAACTGTCCATGCACCCAAATGATTTAGCATGTAGCCTTGTGATCCTCCTTTTCCATAATATACTTTCCAGATAGACCGCAAGGTGTAGATGATCCTCCTTTTCCAGAATAGCTATTACACCTTGGGAGGAGTGTTGTTAATCTTCTCTAACTTGCCTCTTAAAATGCAAAATATTTATTGGGATCAGTCAAACAAATTATGGAAAATATACCGAGTGAACGTTTACACGACTTGTCACCACGGGCAATCGTGCTCCGCGCCAAAAAGAAAGAAAGAAAACTTCAGGCTAAACCGCTTGGCCGATTTTATAATCCCCTTGTTTGCATCGTCGAGGATTTTGCAAGTAAATCTTACTTGCTTATGTTTCAACAGAAAAATAATCGAGACCCAAAGCTGCCATCTGATGATTTATGAAGTTGCCATATATATATAAAGTAATATTCAGAATGCAAATAATAACACATGATTGGATACCTCAAACATGAATGTATTACTTTTCTTTTGCCATATATTTTCCACAGTAAATACTACTCCTTAGTAGAACTAGTAGATGGGTAAGTGCAATGCACGTTGATATTTTTTCGCAAAAAGAAATGCACGTTGACATTAGACAGATATTGGTTGCACACATATATTAGGTAGGGTATTATTTATGCATTAATTACATGATTAGCCTTGGCATGAATATTTGTAAGTAACTAATTGCATGCTAAATATATTGAGCTTTCACCACTGTAGAATAGATATAGATGTACTAGATATTTTGTACTCCTATTTATTTTTGTAAGTGAAGGGTGGTGCAACGTGAGGAGAGGCAGCGTGCTCCACAACCGGTGAATTGACCTAATTTTTCTCCTTTCTCAACCGTTAGTTATATCATGTGTCCCTGTTCGATGAATCTGGATGAAAAAAAAGAAAAGGGTTTGAAATCGCGTGGGCTCCCGCGAGTGAACTTAGCAAATACGTACACTGCGTGACAAAAACATGTAGGCGCCATTGAATTCTTCAAGATTTTTCTCACCCTTTTTTTTTCCCAGCGCCTCTATAAATAGTCTTGGCATCGACGCCGCTCTCCCCCTCTCTCCTCGCCTTCCTCTCCTCGCGTATTGTTCGACCCCCGCTCTCGTCCAACCCAAGTCTCTTTCATACTAAGGTGTGCATGTTCTTCTTCTCCTAGCCAGTCGCCTAGTTTACTTGCTTGCATGCAATGCTCGGTTGGTCAAATATTTGTTCTTGAGGAGTGTTCTTCCAAGTTCTTTCGTGTTGATGCATCTGCCGAAAGGCACAGCAAGTGCCGAAGCTGGACTGAAATTTCCTAGGAGACTCTTCTCCTCCTCCTATGAAATTTGCCAGATAACTGGTTGCAATTTGCCAGGGGACCAGAGCCTGCTATTGGACTGAATCCCCTTCTCTTGATTGCCATTGTTTCTTGATTTCTAAATCCCCTTTCCCCTAGACTGATTTGCTAATCTCCTGCATGGTTTTTTTAGCATTTAGCAGTCAGTGTGTATATGGGCGAGGTTCTATCAATTATTTTGTTTCTTGCTGTATAAATCTTCCGCTGAAGATTTGGTCGTCGAGAACAAGGTTGAATTACCGAACTGATGGTCAAGTCAAATGTTTGAAACTTGGCCTTTTCCCACGAAACTGCTGTAACCTGACGTTCTCATGCTTCCATCATAGCTTGGTCATTGCTTATAGCGGCGCGCAATCGCTCTTCTCATATTCGCGCCTCTGGCAATTTAATCGCCCTAAACTTGCGTACAGAATTTAGATGCGTTAGGTTTACCTACCGTTCTTAAGTTCAGAAGCAGAAACAGAAACACTCACCAAGGCATTAACACCTGGGCCAGAGCACACATGGCATCAGACATCAGTGATTGGGCCGGCACATCATTGCAGATGTTTATATTCTTTCAGAAAATGTTAGTAGTACAAGGATAAGTATCATATTTCTTTTGGCAATTAGTTTACCGTACCTTAACCATAGTTAAGGCCAACCCAGGTATCTGCAAGTTTTTACTTTGACATTTTCCCTTTCCCTTCTGCTTTTTTCTGGATGTTGTTTTCTTCCTCTATCACGATAATGACACAGATTTAACATGGCTTGACACTTGATCCATGTGCGGTTGTCGACGTCGTGGAAGTAACTAGTCTGCTAGTATTTGATCTTTCCGGGTAACTGAAAAGATCCTCTTGTTGGTTAATTCGTGCAGTGACACCTTCTGAACATCGGAGTTTTTTTCGAGAAGGAGGTTGAAACCCCGGCCTTTGCATCATTCTGAACATCGGAGCTAACGGAGCTGGCCTTGTATGGCTTTTCCTATGTGCCAATCCACTCTCCTGATATAGATGTGTCATCTCTCTCAGCATGACAAGGTACTACAGACCATCCCGAATTACCTTCTCTTTTCTCATGGATCAGACGCCCTTTGCCTAACGCTATGCTACCTTCTCTGCTCAGTTCACAGGTATTCTGCTTTTGATGAACTTCCTCCACACCTGCAGTGACAAGAAAACGCTGAAGAAGTGGTTCTTCATCGACAAGACAGTGGGCTAAGAAAATCCTGCTGAAAGAGAGACGACCGCCGTACTGACCACACTTTTTCTTCGTCCGACCCGATGGATTTGAGCAACGGCTCACCGGTCATCAGTGATCCGATGGCAATGAGCCAGTCGTTGATGGGAGTGCTGCCTTCCAACATGATGCCGTTTTCAGTCAGGCCCGGGGGTTACTCCGGCGCTGGTGGCGCCGGCGTAAACGTCAGCAGGCGCAAGATCGAGGAGGTCCTCGTGAGCGGGCTGCTGGATGCCATGAAATCCTCGTCGCCACGTAAGAAGCACAACGTGGTCTTCGGCGAGGAAAACTTGCCTGAAGAAGATCCTGCCTACAGTGCATGGATGGTAAGATTTTTCACGATTCCTTTCCGTAAGTGTAGCATTATTGGTACTAGTATGCCTCCTCTGAAGAGAAAGACTTACAGATATGCCTCTTTTGTTGTAGGCAAAATGCCCTTCTGCTCTGGCTTCCTTCAAGCAGATCGTAGCCAGTGCACAAGGCAAGAAGATTGCGGTCTTCTTGGACTACGATGGCACCCTGTCGCCGATCGTCGACGACCCTGAAAAAGCCGTCATGTCCCCTGTGGTAAATCAGAATAACCTGCTTAGCATTTCTTGGTTATCAACAAATGAGCACCTGCTTATAATTGTCCCAAAACCTTTTTCTCTTCTTAGATGAGAGCTGCCGTGAGAAACGTCGCCAAGTACTTCCCTGCTGCCATCGTCAGCGGAAGGTCCCGGAAGAAGGTATTGATAACTATATATGAAGTTACTAACTCTTTGCACATGTCACTGTACTGATATCAGAATCCTCCCTAGTGATATGCAATCATATGCCTGATTAGTTTGATATATGCATGTTTGATTTCAGAATCCTATTGATATATGCAATTAATGCCTGGTTAATTCGATACAATTTATGCAGGTTCTTGAATTCGTAAAACTGTTAATTTGATAGTTCCATTCCAATTTATGCAGGTTCTTGAATTCGTAAAACTGAAGGAACTCTGCTATGCTGGTAGTCATGGGATGGACATAATGACATCTTCAGCACATTATGAACGCAGTGCTGAAAAGGTGAGCATTTCCTGCTCATTTGTTTCAGAGATGATAAAATTCACTGTCTTTTCGCATAAACACAAATATGATATGCGTGCAACACTGACGGTTCCTTAACCCTACTTGTAGGGCAAAGAAGCCAACCTCTTCCAGCCTGCTCGCGATTTTCTGCCTATGATCGATGAGGTGCGCTTCTTCTTATTTAACTCTGATGAGGCTGACAAACTGTAATACTTTAGTCGACGGGACAACTGAAACTGAAACTTCAGACAATGACAGGGATTCCATTCATGCAAAGCTCAGTGATTCTTGTGTTGTATTAATGGGTGTTTTTCGCAACAGGTTTCCAAGGCCCTCTTGGAAGTCACGAGCCGAATCGAAGGCGCGAGCGTTGAGGACAACAAGTTCTGCGTGTCTGTTCATTACCGCAACGTGGACGAGAAGGTAAAAAACCCTGCGCCTCAAGCACTGGACTGATGCTCCCTTTTGCCTCTTCTCTGGGCCTCTCCTTCCATGGATGGCATGCACCTGCAGATTCGCCTGACAGTTTTGCCGGATCGTAGGACTGGGAGCTGGTCGCACGGCTCGTAAACGAAGTGCTGGAGGACTTCCCCCGTCTCAAGGTGACCAACGGGCGAATGGTATTAGAGGTTCGTCCGGTGATCGACTGGGACAAGGGGAAGGCCGTCGAGTTCCTGCTTCAGTCGCTCGGGCTGAGCGACTCCGAGAACGTGATCCCCATCTACATCGGCGACGACCGCACCGACGAAGACGCGTTCAAGGTTCCCATTTCTTTCTCCGGCAGCTGTGCAGTCCATTCAGATCTTTGATCCAATTGTAATCTGTAAGCTCATGGTCTTCTTCCCCGTTGATTCCATCAGGTGCTTCGGGAGAGGAACTGCGGGTACGGGATACTGGTCTCGCAGGCGCCCAAGGAAACCGAGGCCTTCTACTCGCTCAGGGACCCGTCTGAAGTAAAGCTCTTTCTAGTTTCTTGTGTGCTCTGCTCCTGCTGGCTCTGTTCAGCGAATGGATTCCTGATCGTTTGGTTCTCGTGCAGGTGATGGAGTTCCTGAACTCCTTGGTGAGGTGGAAGAAGCACTCGCTATGAACAAACGGGAGATGACTGTAGTTTCCGAGGCGACAGTTTTGCAGCGCTGGAAACCGTAGCTAGGGTCGAATGATGTTGCCGTCCCCTGTTAATTCGTTTAGGTCGATTCATATTCTTGTACTGCTAGTCATGTTCTTTGCCACCGAGAAATTTGATCGGTGGCCGTGTTGGTCTCTTGACATTGTAATTCGCAAGCAAGATAGGCCTTTTCCCTCGCGTTCTTTTTTTTTTTTTTTTGCGGTGTTTTTCCCTCGCGTTCAATTGCTGATAAATAAACTGGAGCCCCACCTTTCTTGTCGATGTTCCCTGTTCGTATTGTATTTTTTTCCTGAATTCCAGTTCTACCCACTAATTAACAGTTTTGATAGCCATGTATTAGAACTCCTTCTTTCGCCTACCCTGTTACTGTGGTTGATTGGTTTGCTGGTTGTGCTACTTTGCCTGGTGACTTTATTTATAAAGTCGGGCGTATGCCTTTTATCTAAAAAAATTAACAGTTTTTTGATTCCCTACAAGAAAAAATTAATCATAAAGATTCGACAATAAATTTGGATCAGAGGGAGAGTTTTGACACTGATTGCCGCTCGTCCATCACCCCGCCGTTATGAAATCATGTGGAAGAGGCACTCTCCGCACCTGAAAGTGATAGTCCAGTTGTGGGCCAAGAGCGCCCGGCTGGGAACTTGAACAGGTCTAATCTCAAGATGAATACAAATAGAGTTTAAACCATAGTCTTACAACTTGGAATTGATATCGCTATGGTGTTGATGCGATGAATGAGAATAAAGATGGAAAAACGAGAAGAAAATGATTTTTGGGGCTTGTTCTTATTCGGGTCTCTTCTTACTCTATTTTGGATGGTGTGGCGGCGGCTGTGTCCCTCTGATGTTACCTCCTCCTTCACGAAAGTTATTCTCGTAGATGAGAGGGAGTTGGCGGCGCCTAGTATGGCGCTCGTACCAGAGGATGTGCTGGTGTAAATCTGCCCAATGTGGAAGTTGTTCCATTTGGCTTCATTTGATGAGATCTTGATTGGTTTCCTTCCAAAAATATATTTTCCTAAACAACAAAGGAAAAATAAGTTCTCTTCTTTCTGAAGGGTCAACATTAGAAAGATATGAGAAATACCGAAAACCCGGTGAGAACTGTATCAAAACTCTCTACTAAAAGTGGTAAAACCTCAAGCCATCAACTCCCCAAAGCTTAATTCTTGCTCTTCCACGATCAACTAAGAAATAAGAAGAATGAAAGGGTGGTTGACAAATGAGTAAAAGAATTTACCGACTAGCGAAGATATAGTAAATCCATTCTCACAGATTATGCAATCTTAATTAAGAGATTACTTTATTTGAATGCTTGCACTTAAGCTCACTGCCTACCCACGTGTAGTCTCATATCACTAAAAATAATTCTCAAGTTAAACCTTTGATTATTTAACTAGGTGTAGAGCAAGCAAAAAAATATATTCTCAAGAAAATGAATTTTACTTTGGAGCTTTTCAAACACAAATAGAACCGAGGAGTTTTGGTTAGAAGAAAACATAGTACTCAAGTATCTCATTAACTCCCACTAGTCCCTTGTAATGATGACTCTTAAGTATTTCATTGTTCGTCGAAACTTCAATCTTTGGGGATGGGGTTATGCCAAAAAGTGATAGATGCGAATGGGGGGTTTTCCGCTTGTTGTTTAAGGCTGTACACTATGGACCAAAGTTTGTCTCTTTTGAGTGCAACAGCCAGTGTTCAATTTTTATCACATACACCCAACTCAAGAGAAAACCGAATGACATTTGTTGTAGTGTTGACACTACGAACAATAACAAACTCATAGCCGAAATCCAAGCCAAAACTTTGATGGATCGTTCATTGGCTAGCGGAGTTCTCGACATAAACTTGAGAGCGGTGACAAAGTCACATTTACGCGGGTAAAGCAAAATATAGTGACACAACATGAAACCAGCAAAAAGCTGAAGCGTCATGGAATATATTGTGGAAAAGATTTGGCACAACTTCAATCACCTCAAATATTCATTCCTCTAAAAAACTCTATCGGTATGTACCAGTGAGTCAACCAAATTCAGTCATATGGAGTTGAGTATCTTAAGTGCTAGTTCTTTTCAAAAATCCGAGCCCTAAGTCTCTTTAAAACCTTTTCTTTCCCAGTGATTACACGAATGACATTCGAGTGAACCTTTAGTTACCATGCGATGTTCTCTTTGCTTCGCGATACTTTACAAAATCCAAGGTGAGATATTTCGGTATCCTCTTGAGTTATACACATGCTTACTATACCGGTCTCCCCGTTATTGTTTTTGTTCTTCTTTCTTGTTGACTTGTTCCGGCATCCCTGTGACATAGTCACCTGTGTCTGGCAAGACGATGATGGATGCCGTCACACTGAGAGTGCCCTAAGAATATATCTTCATTGTTGAAGGAGCAAATTCCACTCTCAAGCTATCGTATCCCTTATCAAACTTTCTGATGAATCTGTAAGTTGTCGTTATGATCACCAAGTTACTGATGACGTTTGAGCAACCACAAAACTCATCATACGGTAATAAGTGACTACGATACTCTTGTGGTCTAAGGAACTAGTCACAAGTTAACACTCTGTGTTATAGCAATTAACTTATGACAATATTATCTCAAAGTATAACAAACAAGTTTGGGTCGATTCAATATGATCGTTCTTCCAACTTTATACTCTCAGTGTTGTTTAAAGACTACCGTTACACTTAACGATATCATAAGATCTAAAAAATGTGATCACCAACAACACTTGAGTTAGTCTTAGAGGCAAGACTCGGAATCTTATTTTTCCGTTTATCGTTCTACACGTGCATATGAGTTTTCCACTGAATCGCTTATTCAAGGTTCATAATAGTTATAACATAGAATATAAGCTCTTAATTACGAACACAAAAATATAATAATACAACATTATTGCCTCTAGGGCATATTTCTAATAGGTATCCTTCTTTGAAGAATTTAAGTGGCTTGATTTGGCACATGTTCACACATGTAATTGATTCAAACCCAATATTGCCTCTATGATATTTATGTTCAGAGTGTTTATATCCTCTCTGTACTCATGTTCAATGTTAATTATTCAAAATGCATGATTATGACAGTTGTCGCTCTCTATTGCTTGCTTCTTAATCTATTGCTAACCTTCGCCTATACTAAGCGGAAATACTGCTTATTTATCCGAAATCTTGAAACAAAGTTATGCCAATAAGTCCACCATATCTACCTATAGATGTGAAAGTGCAACTAATCCCCGGGTGGTTTTGGTAATTAATAACAACATATATATCATTGAACTAATAGTTTCTTGAGAATCATTTCAGAAAGTTCAGTGATATGGGTATGGCAAGGACTGAAGAAGTGGACCCCTCAAAATGCTAAGGCAAGCATTGGCAAAAGCTCAAGACTCCATTTTTGGTTTAGTGATCCAAGATCACATTGAGTCCATAGGAAAGCCAATACTATTAAAAGGGATGAGGTTATGTTAATGATCTGGTTGCTCAAAGTGCTTAGTGATACATCTCCTAAACTATCAGCAACTCTCACTGCAATATACACTCATAAGTAATCTCGGTCCCACCGATTTCCTAAACTCAGTCACACCGAGATGAACCACCTCAGCCACAAAGCCAAACCCTAGAAATTTCGGATTTCCGATTTTGAACTCGGTCTCACCGAAACATGAGTTGCCAAGCTTATGTAACCTTCTGTCATCAAATCGGTGTCACCGAGATGATGAAGTCGGTCCCACCGAGATTGGCAAGCTCTTGTCTTTGGACGAATCGGACTAACCGAGATTGTATTTTCGGTCCCACCGAAAATCCAACGTTCACATGATTTGAACTTTCGGTCTCACCGAGTTGTCAACTTCGGTCTGACCGAGATTGGTCAAATGTGTGTAACGGTTGGATTTTGTGTGGAGGCTATAAATACCCCTCCACCCCCTCTTCATTCGTGGAGAGAGCCATCAGAAAGAACTACCACTCCTACCTTACATTTCTGAGAAGAAAACTACCTACCCTTGTGTAACGCCCTCGATGCGGCTATATCTCCCACGTGTCGAAGCACGACTTAGAGGCATAACCGCATTGAAAGCAATGTCGCAAGTGAGGTAATCTTCACACAACCCATGTAATACATAAGGGAAAAGATACATAGTTGGCTTACAATCGCCACTTCACACAATTACATGAATAAAGCATTACATCATCCAAATACAATCAAGGTCCGACTACGGAACCAAAATAAAAGAAAAACCCCAAATGCGACAAAGGTCCACGATCGACCCCAACTGGGCTCCACTACTGATCAACTAGAACGAAACAACACAAAGGGCAAGATCTTCATCGAGCTCCTCCTTGAGCTTGATTAAATCCACCGCCGATAACGTAGGCACCTGCAAACTGGTTTTTGAAGTATCTGGTGAGCCACGGGGACTCAGCAATCTCGCACCCACGAGATCAAGACTATTTAAGCTTATGGGTAAGGTAAAGGCCTGAGGTGGAGCTGCAGCAAGCGACTAGCATATATGGTGGCTAACAATCGCAAAAGGAGCGAGAAGAGAAGGCAAAGCACGGTCGATAAAAGTATGATCAAGAAGTGATCCTATAGCAACTCGTCAAGCATAACTCCAACATCGTGTTCACTTCCGGACTCCGCGGAAAGAGACCATCACGGTAACACACGCGTTGATGTATTTTAATTAAGGTCAACTTCAGGTTTTCTACAACCGGACATTAACAAATTCCCATCGCCACATAACCGCAAGCACGGCTTTGAAAGATAATACCTGCAGGGTGTCCCAACTTAGCCCATGACAAGCTCTCGCGATCATCGAAGAATAGACCTTCACCGGACACTCCGATCGACTCGGTATCCGGTACATCAAGACATTTCGACAATGGTAAAACAAGACCAGCAAAGCCGCCCGATGTGCCGACAAATCCCGATAGGAGTCGCACGTACCTCGTTCTCGGGGCACACGGATGGGTCACCCTACGAGTAAAACCAGCCCTCGAGTTGCCCGAGGTGGCCCCTGATCTGCCGTTTGGACCAACACTCGAAGGAGCACTGGCCGGGGGCTAAAATAAAGATGACCCTCGGGCTCCGGAAACCCAAGGGAAAAAGGGGTAGGTGAGGCAAATGGTAAAAGTCAATGTTGGGCCTTGCTGGACAAGTTTTATTCAAAGCGAACTGTCGGGGGTCCCATAAATCACCCGACCGCGTAAGGAACATAAAATCCGGGAACATAACACGGTATGACGGAAACTAGGGCGGCAAGAGTGGAACAAAACACCAGGCATAAGGCCGAGCCTTCCACCCTTTACCAAATATATAGATGCATTAATAATATACGAGATATTGTGATATCCCAACAAGTAAACATGTTCCAACAAGGAACAACATCTCCATGTTCAACAAGGAACAAACTTCAATCTTCACCGCAACTAACAACGCTATAAGAGGGCTGAGCAAAGCGGTAAACTAGCCAAACAACGGTTTGCATAGGAAAGGTGTCAAAGGTTAGGGGTTTGACATGGCAATTTGGGAGGCGACAAGCAAATGGTAGGCATCGTGGCATTGGCATAGCAAAAGAGCGAGCAAACTAGCATAGCAAAGATAGTAGTGATTTCGAGGTATGATCATCTTGCCGAAATCCCGCAAGGAAGAAGAACGATTCCATGAAGAAGACAAGCGGACGTGGTCGAGCGAATCCTCGCAACTCCGAACGAAACTGAAGCTAACGAGAGAGCAACCCGAAAGAAGCAAACAACGTAGTAAACAACCATCACATAACCATGGCATGATGCACAACCAGTATGATGCATGTCCGGTTTAATGAGGCATGGCATGGCAAAGTGCAACAAACAACACTACAAATTAAGTGGAGCTCAATATGCAACGAGTTGCATATTGATGGCTTCCACATCAATTATTTAGTTCTCTCTCGGTTATGAACACAACAATATTAAATGTTGGTTAACATGGCAAGGGGTGAAGAATAAGTAAACTAACAATTTAGGCAAGTTTAAGTGAGGCCGGAAACAACAAATAACAATTCCGGAAAATCCCCATATGTCATTTAGCAATTTAATGCAACAACAAGTTTAAGCATTTTAATTGTTGTTATGATGATGCGGATGACATATGCAAGTTTTATGCAATATTTATGAAAATGTTGCCATGAGCATGTTATGAAGCATTTGTCGCCATGGCGGAACAAAAGGGGTGCCACGGCAACGATAACGAAAATGGTGCCACGGCAACGATAACGAAAATGGTGCCACGGCAACGATAACGAAAATGGTGCCACGGCAACGAAACGAAAAGGGTGCCACGGCGGCGAAACGGAAATGGTGCCACGGCAACATTTCGGTGATCCGACAACTCCTCGAGATGTCGGTGCAAAAGAAAGTGTGGGTGAGCGTGTGATGCAAAAGATGGTGGGGTGATCCCGGATACCGGGTTCCCACGTGTCGGTGGCATGGCAAAAGAGGGGCGCCGCAAGGACAAATGGACACGATGCAAAAACGGGCATCTCATAACCAAGCATGCATTCGTTCACGGGCGTCGTCTCGGTGTTATACCTTCGAAGCGTTCAAACGGGAGGGTTCGCGTTTCGTAGAGGGAAGTAGAGGAAGTAGTCGTTCTCGGGCGTCGAGGGAAGTAGTTGTTCTTGCAGCGGTCGTAGTGGAAGGAGTTGTACTCGTGTCGAAGTGGGAAGTAGTTGTTCACGGGGTAGATGTTCGGGTCCGGCGAGGAACTTGATGACCACGGGGTCGACGGTAGAGGAGGTAGTGGTACTATTCGTCGATCGTCGTGGTACTTGGGGTCTTCGAACTTGCCGGTCTCGGTTCTTGCGACGGTAGTGGTACATGGCAACGTTGGGGTACTTGTCGGTCCGGTTTTTGCGTCCGTAGAAGTGCAGCGGCAATCGTAGTGGTACTTGGCGGTTTCCAGGATGTAGTCAATCTTGTCGGTCTTGGCGATCCAAAACGAAGCAACAGCAGGCCTCGAGGCAGGGGCCACAGGAACCGGCAGGGACGCGGGGTCGCGCGCTCGGGGTGGCGACGGGCTGAGGCGACAGAGACGAAGACCGGCGGCCAGGGAGGCGAGAGAGGCAGCGAAGGGCGGTGACGGGGCGGGCTCTGGCGCCGGGCGGAGGCGACGGCAGCGGGATCCGCAACGCGATTGCGAGGCGGCCGGCGGCGGCATGCGGCCGGGAGGGAGCAGGCGTGGATCCGGTCGGCCGGACCGATCCGCCGGATCCGGCGACAGTGGTGGCGAAGCTCGGCGGGTGGCGGCGCGGAGGACGGAGCAGGGCCGGCGAGGAGGCGGTTAGGCGCGGGGCAGCCGGGATCGGCGGGAGGCGGGCGGGCGGCGGCCATGGAGGCGAAAGCGATGGGGCGCTGGAGTGGCAACGCGAGGAGAGGAGGGGAGACGACCGAGAGGGGCGAGGAATCGGGCGCGTGGCGGCACCGGAGGCGCGGGATCGGGAGCGGGGACCGGGCGCGATCTTGGTGTCTTGTGATGTGTGAGGGAGGAGAACGAGGGAGAGTGGGGGATCGGGCAGGCTAGGGTTAGAGCAGCGGGGCGTCGGCTGGGCTTGAAGAGGTGGGCTGGGCCTTAGGAGGCCGGTGGGGGAGCCTAGTCCCAAGCGGGCTTAGGGATGGATGGGCCGGCGCGGGAGGTTGGAAGGCCCAGGCGGTTGGGTGCAGGCTGCATTTCCTCTATTTTTTAAAAACAGAAATGAAAACAGAAAAGCTCAGGGAAAAAGAAGAGGAGTTAGAGGATAAAGAAAATATTCTCCAACTCCTGGAATTATCCACTATTTTAATAAATTGCATTGGACATTTTAAAGGTAGAAAAATAAGACAAGTTTGAAATATTTTCAAACTTGTGTCATTGAACCTGACCAAAACAACTTCAAATAAGGATATCTTTGGCGAGAGAGGTTTAGGGCAAGGAGCAAGATTAACGAGGAGAGGATGAACATTAATGGAGAAGGAGAAATGGCACTTGTCAAAAGAAGGAAATAGAGGGGAGGAGAAAGTGGGTGATGCGAGATTCATGCATGGAACATGCAACAACAATATGTATGAGAAAGCACACCATGCACATGATGACATGATGCAATGCACATGATGCAAGGATGAAAACAACGAACAAAACAAAACACACGACGAAACCCGGAATAGCTGGAAGTCTTCTGGAGCGTCGGTCTCGGGGCGTTACAACACTCCACCACTATGAGAGGATCTCGTCCCGAGATCTAGAATGGCACCGGAGAGAAACGGAAGAGGAAGAGAAGAGGTAAAACTAAGTTGCTTCTTTGACCAATGAGTGAAACCAAAGAACCTTGAGAGGTTGAGCAAATTGAAAGAAACAAAACAACGGAGATGAACAAAGTTGAAAACACTCCGTTAGGAAAGAGGAACAAGGGATACAACAAGAACCAAGTGGTTTAGTGATAAGATAGATATTGAAACCACTCCGGTTAAAACTAGATAGAAAAGGAATAAGATTGATATGATTTGGGCAGCACTCCGACTGAAAGAAGGAAAAACTTGATAAGATGAAAAGCACCTGAAGAGATGACACAACACTCCGGTTAAATGGATAAGAATGAAAAGAAGACGATGCTCGCAATACGAGGTGATGGGTGAAGAGCACAATGCCTCCGGAAGAAAGAATAGAAGATAGATCATTGGAATAAAGGGATGGAGAAGAAAATGACAACTTCTACCACAATTGAATTTGGAAGGCATCCTTGCAAGAAGGTTAGAATAGAGTTGTTGGAAGACCAACAACAAAAGAATAAGTTTGTAGTGGGCTTATGGAAACATCTCAACATTATGAGGTGACAACCGGCCACTAATGGAAACAATTGCTTGCTTGAGATCAATGAAGATAAGAGAAACTTCTTCCACCAAGATGATAGAGATATAACTTGGATCATTAATAAGCACCAAAATAGCAATATTCCTTAGGGAAGGCTTTAGGTGAAAACATGACACAAGATAAATCCAACGAAGAGATTGATGGGTTTAAAATACCTCATTCTTGACAACAATATGAATCATGAAACATGAATGGAAATTGCCAAGAATGATATAACACCATCTCAAAAGATAAGGTAAAAAGAATTGCACTTCGGATGCAAGATGAAGAATACTTGAGCTCCTTAGATAAGAATCTCGATGAAAACTTTGAGAAAGGAATTAGATCCTTGATGAACCCTCATGTAGAACCTCCATGAAGAACTCCGGTTATCAAAAGGGTGATAGAAAGAAAGAGAAGTTGAAAACACAAGGTGAAACCTTGCAATGATTTAGATGGATCTCCGTGATAATTAGAGCTTGGAACTCCGGGAAAAAGAGAAGATGAAGCGAATGAAACCGAGAATTTATTCATCATGAACAAACTCCGAAAGAAGGAATTAAACACTTGGATGAAACAAGAGCAACGGATTTGGCATACTACTTATTCTCGTGGAAAGGATTAAAAGAGATATCTCAAAACTTGAGAAGGTCTTCAGCGACCCACCGGTAGGATTGGAATCAACAAATGAATTAAATGATGACGAAGGAAGTGAAATCTTGAACGAACCACCGTGAGATCGAAAATGAAAGCAAAGGCACCATTCACCGGGAAGAATTGGAAAACGAATGAAGATACTTGAGGGGATTTAGATACAAATGAACGAATAGATCATGAACTGATTAGAGGATATTTGAACGATTCACCGGTAAGATTTGGAGAATGAGAGCTGAAAGCTTGAATGAATAATACTGAGATGATGGGCTTCAAAGAATGAAACTGAAAAGACTCCTAAAATGCTCCGGATGGGTGAAAAAGATTATCACAATCGAAAACAATTATGAGAGGATGGCAACAGGCTAGCATCAAGAATCTTGAAGAGAATATAGCAAGATTAAAGAGAAACTCTTCTTCGGTCTTCAAAGCTGAGAATGACAACGAGAAACACCACCAAAAATTATTGAGGCACACTGGAAGAATCAAAAGCGAAGAGGTTGAGCCAACTATGAAAAGAAATTGAAAGATCTTGGAAAACATCTGATTGATGATATCTCATTCTTACGTCAAACTTGGAGAAGAATTTAGGATAGCTCCGGAATAGTTAGAAGAGTCAGGTAAGTTCCTGGGAAAGACCTGTGGGTTAGGGCCCACTCAAAAGAAAACACTGTTGGAAAAGATTTTAAAGAGAAATTGCACCGGTTGAATTAAATGACTTGAATGGGATAATAATCTCCAAATAGCTTGAACGGATTAAGAATGGAAACACAATCTTCGAGATATCTTGAGCACTCCGGGATAACAAATAGCGAGAAGTAGAATGATAAGAGGTGCATCGGTATGAGAAGACATTGAAATGAGGAAAAAGGATATGATGAATATCGAAAGTTTGATATGGATCCACCGGAGAAGAAAAAGAACGAAGGATGATGAACTTGAGACTGTTGAGCATCTTCATGGGAAATCACCGGATAAGAACATTGATCGAAAAGAATGAAGAGACTTCACACGAATAAATGGATACTTGATTAAGAAATCTGTGTCCTTGAAGAAAAAGGGTGGGTGGGCGGGAAAAACAAAGACAACTTGGGACGGATGAAACAAACACCGTTGAGAAAACTTAGATTTGATCTTGCGAATGGGAAAAATGATGGGATCCACTTGAAGAGAAGCACACCGGTTGGAAATGAGTTGACATGACAAAATCAATGATCAAAAGGATTAGTATTCACATAGCAATATGAGAACACCGTTTAGGAAAGGTATGGATTCAACATTTGACATCGAAGCAACTCAAATACCACAAATAAAACAAAACAAAGGATTTGGCTTGCGGAATAAGCCGGAACAAACATATGATAGAGATTTCGTCCGAAGTTTTCGTGGTGGGGCCTACACGGGCTCAATCGTACAGCACCATCATGTACAAGGCAGTGCACATGACATACGAAGCGTCCCCGAGTCGGCATAGCCAAGGACTCTTTAAGACACAACGAGACCACTGTAAAACCAACCGTGAATAGGCGGACCACTAGACGTCGAACCCCAATTTCATATCATACATCCGTCGGAAAGATATCCTAGGAGCTACTTGAATTCCCACCTATAAAACTCCCGAAACTTTCCGGTTATGCAATCTGGTGTTGGGGATACAGGGAGCAATAATATCTCACACAAACTAACAATCCCTACATCCAATTGTATCCATCCGTCAACACATAACCAAGAAACCTTCGAAATCGTCTACCTCAACCTTGAAAAGCATCCGTTATACGAGTCATGGCAATACTCCGTACTCACCTCGATCTTGGGTTAGCGGGGTTATCTCACCAACAACGCATAAAAGAGATTTTCGATGTCGGCGTACTAAACTCGGGTATTCGAACTGCAACGATAAAATTATGACGACAACACCTCGGAGCTCAACTCCCGGGACACCGCCACAACCCCTAAATGTCGAGGCAACCAAGACAATGTTGTCATCATAAAACCATCGAACGATTCTAAGATACCAGCGTGATCCTAAAAAAAAATTTAGTGATATTTGAGAAGAGAAGAGTCAAAACTCTCGTCGGGATACCTCACCGAAGGTCGAGGGACTGGGAGCAAAAAGAATTCTAACTCTCCGATATATATAATCCTAAATGACTTAAAACATTTTCTAGACACAACTCGGCCACTAAAAACGATCAAGCGGTGGGGCTCCTAAGGTCGGGGATGGCTCTGATTACCAACTTGTAACGCCCTCGATGCGGCTATATCTCCCACGTGTCGAAGCACGACTTAGAGGCATAACCGCATTGAAAGCAATGTCGCAAGTGAGGTAATCTTCACACAACCCATGTAATACATAAGGGAAAAGATACATAGTTGGCTTACAATCGCCACTTCACACAATTACATGAATAAAGCATTACATCATCCAAATACAATCAAGGTCCGACTACGGAACCAAAATAAAAGAAAAACCCCAAATGCGACAAAGGTCCACGATCGACCCCAACTGGGCTCCACTACTGATCAACTAGAACGAAACAACACAAAGGGCAAGATCTTCATCGAGCTCCTCCTTGAGCTTGATTAAGTCACCGCTTTCGATAACGTAGGCACCTGCAAACTGGTTTTTGAAGTATCTGGTGAGCCACGGGGACTCAGCAATCTCGCACCCACGAGATCAAGACTATTTAAGCTTATGGGTAAGGTAAAGGCCTGAGGTGGAGCTGCAGCAAGCGACTAGCATATATGGTGGCTAACAATCGCAAAAGGGAGCGAGAAGAGAAGGCAAAGCACGGTCGATAAAAGTATGATCAAGAAGTGATCCTATAGCAACCTGCGTCAAGCATAACTCCAACACCGTGTTCACTTCCCGGACTCCGCCGGAAAGAGACCATCACGGTAACACACGCGGTTGATGTATTTTAATTAAGGTCAACTTCAGGTTTTCTACAACCGGACATTAACAAATTCCCATCTGCCACATAACCGCAAGCACGGCTTTCGAAAGATAATACCTGCAGGGTGTCCCAACAGCCCATGACAAGCTCTCGCGATCATCGAAGAATAGACCTTCACCCAGACACTCCGATCGACTCGGTATCCGGTACATCAAGACATTTCGACAATGGTAAAACAAGACCAGCAAAGCCGCCCGATGTGCCGACAAATCCCGATAGGAGTCGCACGTACCTCGTTCTCGGGGCACACCGGATGGGTCAGCCTGAGTAAAACCAGCCCTCGAGTTGCCCGAGGTGGCCCCGCAGTCTGCCCGTTTCGGACCAACACTCGAAGGAGCACTGGCCCGGGGGGGCTAAAATAAAGATGACCCTCGGGCTCCGGAAACCCAAGGGAAAAAGGGGTAGGTGAGGCAAATGGTAAAAGTCAATGTTGGGCCTTGATGGACAAGTTTTATTCAAAGCGAACTGTCAGGGGGGTCCCATAAATCACCCGACCGCGTAAGGAACATAAAATCCGGGAACATAACACCGTATGGCGGAAACTAGGGCGGCAAGAGTGGAACAAAACACCAGGCATAAGGCCGAGCCTTCCACCCTTTACCAAATATATAGATGCATTAATAATATACGAGATATTGTGATATCCCAACAAGTAAACATGTTCCAACAAGGAACAACATCTCCATGTTCCAACAAGGAACAAACTTCAATCTTCACCTGCAACTAACAACGCTATAAGAGGGGCTGAGCAAAGCGGTAAACTAGCCAAACAACGGTTTGCATAGGAAAGGTGTCAAAGGTTAGGGGTTTGACATGGCAATTTGGGAGGCTGACAAGCAAATGGTAGGCATCGTGGCATTGGCATAGCAAAAGAGCGAGCAAACTAGCATAGCAAAGATAGTAGTGATTTCGAGGGTATGATCATCTTGCCTGAAATCCCGCAAGGAAGAAGAACGATTCCATGAAGAAGACAAACGGACGTAGTCGAACGAATCCTCGCAACTCCGGAACGAAACCGAAGCTAACGAGAGAGGCAACCCGGAAAGAAGCAAACAACGTAGTAAACAACCATCACATAACCATGGCATGATGCACAACCAGTATGATGCATGTCCGGTTTAATGAGGCATGGCATGGCAAAGTGCAACAAACAACACTACAAATTAAGTGGAGCTCAATATGCAACGAGTTGCATATTGACGAAACACCACATCAATTATTTAGTTCTCTCTCGGTTATGAACACAACAATATTAAATGTTGGTTAACATGGCAAGGGGTGAAGAATAAGTAAACTAACAATTTAGGCAAGTTTAAGTGAGGCCGGAAACAACAAATAACAATTCCGGAAAATCCCCATATGTCATTTAGCAATTTAATGCAACAACAAGTTTAAGCATTTTAATTGTTGTTATGATGATGCGGATGACATATGCAAGTTTTATGCAATATTTATGAAAATGTTGCCATGAGCATGTTATGAAGCATTTGTCGCCATGGCGGAACAAAAGGGGTGCCACGGCAACGATAACGAAAATGGTGCCACGGCAACGATAACGAAAATGGTGCCACGGCAACGATAACGAAAATGGTGCCACGGCAACGAAACGAAAAGGGTGCCACGGCGGCGAAACGGAAATGGTGCCACGGCAACATTTCGGTGATCCGACAACTCCTCGAGATGTCAGTGCAAAAGAAAGTGTGGGTGAGCGTGTGATGCAAAAGATGGTGGGGTGATCCCGGATACCGGGTTCCCACGTGTCGGTGGCATGGCAAAAGAGGGGCGCCGCAAGGACAAATGGACACGATGCAAAAACGGGCATCTCATAACCAAGCATGCATTCGTTCACGGGCGTCGTCTCGGTGTTATACCTTGAGCGTTCAAGCGGGAGGTTCGCGTTTACAGAGAGGAAGTAGAGGAAGTAGTCGTCCTCGGGCGTCGAGGGAAGTAGTTGTTCTTGCAGCGGTCGTAGTGGAAGGAGTTGTACTCGTGTCGAAGTGGGAAGTAGTTGTTCACGGGGTAGATGTTCGGGTCCGGCGAGGAACTTGATGACCACGGGGTCGACGGTAGAGGAGGTAGTGGTACTATTCGTCGATCGTCGTGGTACTTGGGGTCTTCGAACTTGCGGTCTCGGTTCTTGCGACGGTAGTGGTACATGGCAACGTTAGGGTACTTGTCGGTCCGGTTTTGCGTCCGTAGAAGTGCAGCGGCAATCGTAGTGGTACTTGGCGGTTTCGGGATGTAGTCAATCTTGTCGGTCTTGGCGATCCAAAACGGCAACAAAGAGCCTCGGCGCAGGGGCCACAGAACCGGCGAGGGACGCTGGGTCGCAAGGCGAGGTGGCGACGGGCTGAGGCGACAGAGACGAAGACCGCGCCGTGGAGGCGAGAGGCAGCGAAGGGCGGTGACGGGCGGGCTCTGGCGCCGGGCGGAGGCGACGGCCGGCGGGATCCGCAACGCGATTGCGAAGCGGCGGCGGCGGCATGCGGCCGGGAGGGAGCGAGGCGTGGATCCGGTCGGCCGGACCCGATCCGCCCGGATCCGGCGACAGTGGTGGCGAAGCTCGGCGGGTGGCGGCGCGGAGGACGGAGCAGGGCCGGGCGAGGAGGCGGTTGGGCGCGGGGCAGCCGGGATCGAGCGGGCGGGCCAGGCGGCGGCCATGGAGGCGCCAAGCGATGGGGCAGCTGGAGTGGCAACGCGAGGAGAGGAGGGGAGACGACCGAGAGGGGCGAGGAATCGGGCGCGATGGCGGCACCGGCCTTGGGATCGGGAGCAGGGGACCGGGCGCGATCTTGGTGTCTTGTGACGGCGCGAGGGAGGAGAACGAGGGAGAGTGGGGGATCGGGCAGGCTAGGGTTAGAGCAGCGGGGCGTCGGCTGGGCTTGAAGAGGTGGGCTGGGCCTTAGGAGGCCGGTGGGGGAGCCTAGTCCCAAGCGGGCTTAGGAATGGATGGGCCGGCGCGGGAGGTTGGAAGGCCCAGGCGGTTGGGTGCAGGCTGCATTTCCTCTATTTTTTAAAAACAGAAATGAAAACAGAAAAGCTCAGGGAAAAAGAAGAGGAGTTAGAGGATAAAGAAAATATTCTCCAACTCCTGGAATTATCCACTATTTTAATAAATTGCATTGGACATTTTTAAAGGTAGAAAAATAAGACAAGTTTGAAATATTTTCAAACTTGTGTCATTTTTGAACCTGACCAAAACAACTTCAAATAAGGATATCTTTGGCAGAGAGGTTTAGGGCAAGGAGCAAGATTAACAGGGAGAGGATGAACATTAATGGAGAAGGGAGAAATGGCACTTGTCAAAAGAAGGAAATAGAGGGGAGGAGAAAGTGGGTGATGCGAGATTCATGCATGGAACATGCAACAACAATATGTATGAGAAAGCACACCATGCACATGATGACATGATGCAATGCACATGATGCAAGGATGAAAACAACGAACAAAACAAAACACACGACGAAACCCGGAATAGCTGGAAGTCTTCTGGAGCGTCGGTCTCGGGGCGTTACACCTTGTGTTGAGATCAAGTAGCTCCACTCCCACCATATGAAGCTTGATCTCTAGCCTTCCCAAGTTGCTTTCCACTCAATCCTTTCTTCCACCATAGCCAAATCAGTGAGGAGAGTTGAGTGTTGGGGAGATTATCATTTGAAGCACAAGAGCAAGGAGTTCATCATCATCAACACCATCTATTACCTTTTGGAGGGTGGTGCCTCCTAGATTGGTTAGGTGTCGCTTGGGAGCCTCCGACAAGATGTGGAGTTGAACCAAGAAGTTTGTAAGGGCAAGGAGATCTCCTACTTCGTGAAGATCTACCCCGAGTAAGGCTAGCCCTCCGTGGGCGTATGCCATGATGGCATAGACAAGGTTGCTTCTTCGTGGACCCTTCGTGGGTGGAGCCCTCCGTGGACTCTCGTAGCCGTTACCCTCCGTGGGTTGAAGTCTCCATCAACGTGGATTGACGATAGCACCACCTATCGGAACCACGAGAAAAATCTCCGTGTCTCCAAATTGCGTTTGCTCTTCTCCACCTCTCTTTACTACATGTGCAATTTACTTTCCGCTGCCTATACTCTAGAATTTACTTTCCGTTTGATCATAATCGTGAATCTGCCAAAAACTTGTCTTTATCAAAAGGCTGAATTTTTATATTGTCAAGTAGTCTAATCACCCCCCCTCTAGACATACTTTCGATCCTACAAGTGGTATCAGAGCTTTGGTCTCCATTGTATTGGTTTCCATTGCATTGGACTCCATAAGCTTGGTTTCACAACCTAGGAGAGTATGGCGTCTAGTGAGGGTAATTTTAAAGAGGTCCTTACTTTGATGGTTCAAACTTTGCTAGTTGGAAGCATAAAATGAAAATGCATATTCTTGGCCATAACCCAGCCGCATGGGGCATTATTTGTGTTGGTTTGCAAGGTGAATTCTTGAGGAAGGAAAAGTTCGGATCGTGAGCTACAACGGATGAATTGCGGATGTTGCAAAACAATGCTCAAGCTTGTGACATTCTCTTCAATGCCTTGTGTCCCGAGGAGTTCAACAAAATCAGCCGTCTTGAGAATGCAAAAGAGATTTGGGATACTTTGGTCGAAATGCACGAAGGTACCGAGTCCGTGAAGGAATCAAAGCTAGATGTTCTTCAAGGTCAACTTGACAAGTTCAAGATGAAGGAAGGTGAAGGAGTCACTGAAATGTACTCTAGGATTGCTCTCATCACAAATGAGATTGCCGGCTTAGGAAGCAAAGAAATGACCGACCGATTCATCATCAAGAAGATTCTCAGAGCTTTGGATGGAAAGTATGACACCGTGTGCACTTTGATCCAAATGATGCCAAACTACAAGAATCTCAAGCCAACCGAAGTCATTGGAAGAATTGTTGCTCATGAGATGACACTTAAAGATAAGGAAGAGCTTCACAACAAGTCAAGTGGTGCTTACAAAGCTACAAGTGATGCTCCCACAACCTCAAGTGACAAGCTAGTTTCCAATGAAGAGATAAGCCTAATGGTGAAGAACTTCAACAAATTCTATAAGAGTAGAAGCAAAGAGAGAAGCTCAAAGTCTAGATCATATGATGAAAAGAGATCTTCTAGTCGTGATCGAAACTGCTACAATTGTGGAAGACCCGGACACTACTCAAATGAGTGCTCGGCTCCCCACAAGAGAAGAGAAGAATCTCCAAGAAGAAGAAGCTTAAGAGAAGAGTCACCTCGGAAAGAGAGAAGGAGTAGAGATGATCGTTATGAACGAAGACCCTCTCGAAGAAGCAAGGATTCGGAGAGGAAAGACAAGTCATCAAGGAGCTACACAAGAAGAAAACATCAAGCTCATGTAGGTGAATGGGTCTCCGGCTCCGACTCCGACAATCACTCCGAAAGAAGCTATCACTCCAACTCCGACTACAGTCAAGATGAAGGTGTTGCCGGTCTTGCTCTCGTGTCCTCCAACTCCAACTCCTATGACTTATTTGATTCACCAAATGAGGGAATTGGAAGATGCTTCATGGCTAAAGGCCCCAAGGTATCACACCCTGAATTCATTGACTTTGATAGTGATGAGGATGACTTGCTTGGTGAAGATGAGCTTTTACATGACAAATCTAGTGAGCCTAGTAATGATGAACATGCTAGTAGTCTTTATAGTCGAGAAGAGTCGAATGACAATGCTATGAAGGAGATTGAGCGTCTAACTAAAGAACTAAACACTCTTAAGTTAGATCATGAAACAACTCAAGAAGATCATAGAGAGCTCCTAAGATCTCATGAGAAGCTACGCTTCGAGAAGCTCAATCTAGAGCAAGAACATGAGTTTCTAAAAGCTATCAATGATGATCTTCGAAAGAAGAGTTCTTCATATCTTGCCAAACGACTTCTCTTGTCTAATTTCTTGCCACCTATTAAAACTAAGCATGACAAGCATAAGAAAAATTCTTCATCTAGTAGTAACAATAACCATGCTAAATCCAATATTGTTGCTTCTAGTAGTTCTCTTGATTCCACTAACAATGTTTCAAGCCAAGTTACACTTGAGCAAGAAAATAGTTTATTGAAAGGGATTATAGAGAAAGGTGTCTACAAGAGCCTTGCGGAAGCAAGAACTTTGAGAAATTGTTCGCAAGCAAGGAAGGCACCGGAAGAATCAAGGAATTGGTTTTGAGCGAAAGTTCAACGCCGAGGGTGTTGAATGGGAAGAAGGTCAATATCCCACTCCACAGTTTGTTTCTCAAAAGGAGAAGTACAATCCTACTTCTTCCAATGTGGAACAAGCTCAAGATGACCTTCCACCACAAGACCACAAGCTAAAAGGCAAGGACAAGCTTCAAGAGGAGATTGATGCATTTATTGAAGCACCTAAAGCCATGGTCAAGTGGGTTCCCAAGGAAACGTCAAGTTCTACTTCGTCAAGCTCAACTACAACCCCAAGGATTCCCATCAAGATGATGTGGATCCCGAAGAAGAACTAGAGAGTTCTTGAGGGTGACTCCGCCAACATACTTCACTCACATTCATTTTGGCAAAACTTGTGCAACCAACTTCCACATCTTGCACTAGTTCATGGAGTCACAAACCCTCTTGTTGGTAAGTCAAGGGACAAGGTAATCATTACTTTCATGGACATCATCTATTGTGAACTTCAATCTATGTCCATGGATATCCTTGTTTGTTCCTTGTGGGACTAACCCATGTAGGTTTTGAAAGTGCCCGAATCCAAAGGATTGCTCCCAACTCTTGATGATCTTCATCAACATTGAGCATCCACATCTTCAACATCTACATGAAGTCTTCTACGACAACCCAAGGTTAGTTTGACCCTTTAAAAGGGGTTCTCACATCTAGGGGGAGCTTTGCTCTAAAGAATTGAGCTAAAGCATCTTCAAATGATGTCAACACATTAATGCTTTATGTAAAAGTGGTAACCCCACTTGTGCTTAAACGATGAGTATGACCTATGATCAAATGTTCTCATTTGACTCCTAAGTCAATATACTCATATAAAGATGACCTAGTCATCGACAAATTGTGTGATAGTAGCTAGAGTTTTTGTTTGTGCATGTTTGACACATATTTCATTTGCTATCTTATTGTGTGAGCATGTTGGATGCATGATTTTATCCATTCAAGGACATCCATTTGTTGTTTTGGTCGTTTTGATTTTTCTGACCAAATGGATGGACAAGAATGCCTAAGTACCTCCCCTAGCTATCTATGCTTTCTTGTCTCAAATTCTATTCATGCTTACATCACAAACTTTGAACAAGTCAATTTTGGACCCTCCGAGTGAGGAGCACTTTCGAGCCACCGATCCGTCAAGGGCTAACCCGAAAACCTTCTAAGTGATTTCGGTCGACCAACCCACTCAAACTCGGTCAAACCGAAAGCATTTGGATTGATCTAGGTTTTCACCTCGGTGAAACCGAGTTGTGATTTTCGGCGTGACCAAGTGTATAACGCCTGCGATTATCCATCTCGGTGCCACCGAGTTTTACAACTCGGTCCCACCGACAACAAAGGGTATATATACTCGAGGGCGCGCGTTGATTTCTACTTCAAAATGCCTCGCCCCACACCTTTGCTGCCGTCGCCGTGGTCTCCGGATCGTCTCCGTTGTCGTCGCTGGCGCCCTCGCCGCAGTCTCCGTCGCCGTCAACGGACATCTTCTCCGCGCCGTTGCCGCCGAGAGAACTCCACCAAGTTAGGGTGAGTTTCGATCCCACTCGTGCTCCCATCTCCGATTCAATGCACGCTTTGGTTTTCCTATAATCTTGCCACGTTTGAGATCTTCCTTAACACCAGATTAGTTCGTTAGAACGAGATTCGATAAAAGTTTTAGGGTTAGGTTTCCGCGAACACATCTCGGTGAGACCGATTTTACATTCTCGGTATGACCGATTTGGCCTCTGGCCATTGCCTTTGCACCTTCGGTCCAACCGAGTTGTGCAAATCGGTGCGACGAAATGAGGATTTAGTGAAACCCTAGTGTTTTCGGCGGACCGAAACCCACTTCGTCCAACCGAAAGTGGTGTGAATGCTTCGTTTGAACACTTGGATTCACGAATTTTAAACTCGGTCGACCGAAATGTCTTCTGTGAAAACCTAATACTAGAATTTGAACTCATTTTGTTTGCAAAATCTTCTGCAGTTTGTGATAACTCTTCTACTCTATCTACACCTTATCTATTCACAGGTTGTCAGCCATGTCAGATGTCAGTGACAGCCAGAACAGGTCAGAGTCACCTATTGCTGATATTCCAGAGGCAGGCACTAGTCGTGATCCCAGCAGCTCTTCAGATGATGGTGAGAGGAGTACACCAAGTGGTTTGCCTCCTGCAGCCACCAGGGCCAGAAAGAAGAGGAACTCTGATGAAGAAGATTCTGATTTCATTGTTGAAGAAGAGGTCTCCTCCAAGCCAAAGAGAAAAGTTGTTGCCAAAGAGCATCAAGGGCAGCAAACCAAGAAAGGCACCAGAAAAGTGAAGAAGTCCACTGTTGCCAAGAAGCTGAGTTTGGAAGAGGAAACTACGAGCAAGGTGAAGAAAACTTCCAAGAGGAAGAGGATTGTGCATGATGATGCAGCAGAGGAAGATGAGGATGAGGAAGCACCCCAGCCTCCTCCTCGAAGTCTAAGTTCATGGGTGATGCCATCGTAGGCGGAGCCACTTCTAAGTCCAAGCCATCTGCTCCAGTCAAGGCAGCTCAAAGAAAGCTGCTGCCAAGCCCAAGAAGACTATCAGAACATCCCGCATCTCGAGAAGAAGAAAGATGATGTGCCACCAGGTGTGTCGATGATGAGGCACCGCTTTTCTTGAAACTTCGGCGTAAACTGCCACTACACAATGATGCTCATCCTCAAGCCGAGAACATGAAGGAAAGGAAGGATAGAGGTCTCGGGCTATGGAGACAAGCTGATCCATATCTTTGTGAGGAGAAGAACTGCTGTTGATCCAAGATTCCACACCGAGAGCAGCAGACTTCTATGAGATCTGGCTTGATGGACAAGAAGCCCATAGTTGCGACACTAGATATGTTGATGGGCATACATTGACAGTGAAAAGCACAGAGACTTCTTTCCACATGTGCATGAGAGCTTCACTTGCATGTGGTGTTGCAGACTTTGTAGGTCGAAGTTGACCAGTTGGAATGATGAAATGATTATGCAATTCTATGCCACAGACTCATTTCTATCCGATGGAAAGATCACATGGATGACTGAAGGCCAAAGATTCTCTTCAACTGTTGAAGAATGGGCAGCACTTTGAATGCTCCAATGTAGAGAGAGGATGATGTTGATGTCTATGGTATTCCCAAGAAGAACCATGAATCCATGAAGAATATGTACAACGAGGTACCGACTAAGTATTTAGGAATTTGGAAGCTCGGCTCGGTGTATTATCTCGAGCAGGTCTACCTACCACAAACACTATTCGAGGCATACCTTGATGCCCAAGTCAGAGATCATCGCATGATCGGAGGATACTCTATCAACATGCTGCATATACTTGATGAGAAGGCACCTTTCAAGGTGATGGACTTGATAGTTGAGACCATCAAGAGGACTGCAGCTGACCAGAAGAGGTCATGTGGATTTGCCCCGCACATTCAGATGCTTATCAATGCCAAGTTTGGCACGGGCACATACTTGTTGGATAGACCACACTTGCCACTGCAGCCTGAGCATGAGGACAATGTTGTTGTGATGGATGAGGAGGATCCAACGTCAGTTGAAGGTCAAGCAAAGATTGAAGCTGCCAAGAAAGCCAAAGCTGAGAAGGAAGCAGCAGCAGCAGCAGCTAAACCCAAGAGTGTTGGAGAGCAGCTCCTTGAAGCTACCCAGAGGATTGAACAACGCCTGGCCAGCATTGTACAGTCTCAGGAGAGTCTTGAAAGGATTGTTGAAGACAAGATCCATGCTCTGGATGTGAAGCTGACTGAAGTGCAAGTAATCACAACAAGCTTGAGGCGATATTGAGGAAGCAAAGAGGAGAAGGAAGAGCTCATGCGTGAGATGCAGGATGACCTAGTCCAGATGATTATCAACAGCCTGCTCCGGTTCCCACAAGACCCGATCATTGCTATTCCATGGATGACACTAGGACTACAGCCTCAGCACCTCCCACAGCTTCATCAGTTGCTCCAGCTCCAGCTCCAGTGACCACTCCTCCAGCTCCACAGACATCAGCTGAAGTCTTTGCCGATGCTGCCATCTCAACTCCAACCTCAACCTGCACAGAGCCGCCAGGCAGAGTCCCGGTGGCGCTTAGCTCTATACTTTTCGAACTTTTTGGTAACTTGTTGCCAAAGGGGGAGAAATTGTATAGATCATAGGACTTCGAGAGAGAGAGAGTGCTCGCTTTTGCTCTTTCATTCATTTGCGGTCTTTTTGAGATACTTTTGATTTTCGAGACTTTCAGTGTGTTTGATACTACGTTTCATTCTACTTTGATGAGTGCTTGGTCGTACTATGCCTTAATGTGTGCTTAATGCTTATCATATGCTATTCATATCTTGTATAACCATTTACTCATGTCTTGGTGATTGGGTGCATGCTATTCATTCTTATCAATTTGTGCGCCCCACCAAGATGTATGTGACATGGAAGAGTGACCCATGATCCTAATCGATTGTGCATTTGCATTCAAACGCAAATCTTAAATAATGCACAAATTTAGGGGGGGCTCTTGCTTATCACATACTTCTCAAAGCGACGATATTATTCATTGATTATATCCTTTGTCGAAGCTTTGATCTATATGTTGTCATCAATTACCAAAAAGGGGGAGATTGAAAGTGCAACTAATCCCCGGGTGGTTTTGGTAATTAATAAC
This sequence comes from Aegilops speltoides, assembly GCA_021437245.1. Lineage (NCBI taxonomy): Eukaryota > Viridiplantae > Streptophyta > Magnoliopsida > Poales > Poaceae > Aegilops > Aegilops speltoides. The sequence goes on along the minus strand of JAHHZJ010002865.1, from coordinate 54,110 downwards.
AACATATATATCATTGAACTAATAGTTTCTTGAGAATCATTTCGAAAGTTCAATGATATGGGTATGGCAAGGATGAAGAAGTGGACCCTCAAAATGCTAAGGCAAGCATTGGCAAAAGCTCAAGACTCCATTTTTGGTTTAGTGATCCAAGATCACATTGAGTCCATAGGAAAGCCAATACTATTAAAAGAGGATGAGGTTATGTTAATGATCTGGTTGCTCAAAGTGCTTAGTGATACATCTCCTAAACTATCGGAACTCTCACTTTGCAATATACACTCATAAGTAATCTCGGTCCCACCGATTTCCTAAACTCAGTCACCGAGATGAACCACCTCAGCCACAAAGCCAAACCCTAGAAATTTCGGATTTTCCGATTCGAACTCGGTCTCACCAAACATGAGTTGCCAAGCTTCAGAATAACATCGTCATCAAATCGGTGTCACCGAGATGATGAAGTCGGTCCCACCGAGATTGGCAAGCTCTTGTCTTTGGACGAATCGGACTAACCGAGATTGTATTTTCGGTCCCACTGAAAATCCCAACGTTCACATGATTTGAACTTTCGGTCTCACCGAGTTGTCAACTTCGGTCTGACCGAGATTGGTCAAATGTGTGTAACGGTTGGATTTTGTGTGGAGGCTATAAATACCCTCCACCCCTCTTCATTCGTGGAGAGAGCCATCGAAAGAACTACCACTCCTACCTTACATTTCGAGAAGAAAACTACCTACCCTTGTGTTGAGATCAAGTAGCTCCACTCCCACCATATGAAGCTTGATCTCTAGCCTTCCCAAGTTGCTTTCCACTCAATCCTTTCTTCCACCACAGCCAAATCAGTGAGGAGAGTTGAGTGTTGGGGAGATTATCATTTGAAGCACAAGAGCAAGGAGTTCATCATCATCAACACCATCTATTACCTTTTGGAGGGTGGTGCCTCCTAGATTGGTTAGGTGTCGCTTGGGAGCCTCCGACGAGATGTGGAGTTGAACCAAGAAGTTTGTAAGGGCAAGGAGATCGCCTACTTCGTGAAGATCTACCCCGAGTAAGGCTAGCCCTCCGTGGGCGTATGCCATGATGGCATAGACAAGGTTGCTTCTTTGTGGACCCTTCGTGGGTGGAGCCCTCCGTAGACTCTCGCAGCCGTTACCCTCCGTGGGTTGAAGTCTCCATCAACGTGGATTGACGATAGCACCACCTATCGGAACCACGAGAAAAATCTCCGTGTCTCCAAATTGCGTTTTCTCTTCTCCACCTCTCTTTACTACATGTGCAATTTACTTTCCGCTGCCTATACTCTAGAATTGCATGTGTAGGGTGATACTTGACTTGATCATAATCATGAATCTGCCAAAAACTTGTCTTTATCAAAAGGCTGAATTTTTATATTGTCAAGTAGTCTAATCACCCCCCCTCTAGACATACTTTCGATCCTACAAGATAATAATACCTTGTTGTTCCAAGTAAATTTGCATGTGTCATCTCTAAACGTTCTAATAAACATCTGTTTTGTATGCCCTAAAGCTCATGGAGCGGTTGGGTAGTCAATATCTTCCATGCTAAGTGTATTTTACTCACGACGAGAATTTATTAACTCGTTCATCTTGAGAGTGGTTAGTATTTAGGATGCCCAGTCCTGCTTTACTTTATAAAAAAATACTCCAACCGGATAGTTGATTGTTGGCAAGCACCCGTGAATTATGCTAGCCATGGTTTGTGTTAGTACAATGGAGGGGGAGTAAACTTTTTTGCATGGGAGCCGCCATTAATGTGTTTAGTATGAAAGATATTTGGAACTCCATCGTAAATCATGAACTGAAAAGTACACCACTGATAACCAACAAGTATAGGGGATCGCAACAGCTTTCTAGGATAGAGTATTCAACCCAAATTTATTGATTCGACACAAGGGGAGCCAAAGAATATTCTCAAGTATTAGCAGTTGAGTTGTCAATTCAACCACACCTGGATAACTTAGTATCTGCAGCAAAGTATTTAGCAGCAAAGTAGTATGATAGTAATGGTAACAGTGGTAAAAGTAACGATAGCAGTTTTGTAGTGATTGTAACAGTAGCAACGGAAAAGGAAATAAGCAAAGCACAATATGTGAAAAGCTCGTAGGCATTGGATCAGTGATGGATAATTATGTCGGATGTGATTCCTCACGTAATAGCTATAACATAGGGTGACACACAACTAGCTCCAGTTCATCAATGTAATGTAGGCATGTATTCCGAATATAGTCATACATGCTTATGAAAAAGAACTTGCATGACATCTTTTGTCCTACCCTCCCGTGGCAGCGGGTCCTAGTGAAACTAAGGGATATTAAGGCCTCCTTTTAATAGAGTACGGACCAAAGCATTAACACATAGTGAATACATGAACTCCTCAAACTACGGTCATCACCGAAAGTATCCCGATTATTGTCACTTGGGGTTGTGGGATCATAACACATAATAGGTGACTATAGACTTGCAAGCTAGGATCAAGAACTCACATATATTCATGAAAACATAATAGGTTCAGATCTGAAATCATGGCACTCGGGCCCTAGTGACAAGCATTAAGCATAGCAAAGTCATAGCAACATCAATCTCAGAACATAGTGGATACTAGGGATCAAACCCTAACAAAACTAACTTGATTACATGGTAAATCTCATCCAACCCATCACCGTCCAGCAAGCCTATGATGGAATTACTCACGCACGGTGGTGAGCATCATGAAATTGGTGATGGAGGATGGTTGATGATGACAACGGCGACGAATCCCCGTCTCCGGAGCCCCAAATGGACTCTAGATCAGCCCTCCCAAGAGAGATTAAGGCTTGGTGGCGGCTCCGTGTCGCGAAACGCGATGAAACTTTCTATTTGATTTTTTTCTCCGCGAAACGGAATATAGAGAGTTGGAGTTGAGGCCGATGGAGCATCAGGGGGCCCATGAGACAGGGGCCGTGCCCAGGGGGAGGGAGTGCGCCCCCCACCCTCGTGGACAGGGTGTGGGCCCACTGGCCTTGATTCTTTTGCCAGTATTTTTTATATTTTCCAAAAAGTTATCTCCGTGGATTTTCAGGTCATTCCGAGAACTTTAGTTTTCTGCACAATAAACAACACCATGGCAGTTTTGCTGAAAACAGCGTCAGTCTGGGTTAGTTTCATTCAAATCATGCAAGTTAGAGTCCAAAACAAGGGCAATAGTGTTTGGAAAAGTAGATACGTTGGAGATGTATCAACTCCCCCAAGCTTAAACCTTTGCTTGTCCTCAAGCATTTCAGTTGATAAACTGAAAGTGATAAAGAAAAACTTTTACAAACTCTGTTTGCTCTTGTTGTTGTAAATATGTGAAGCCAACATTCAAGTTTTCAGCAAAGATTATGAACTAACCATATTCACAATAAAACTTAGGTCTCATATTTACTCATGTCAATGGCATAATCAGCTAGCGAGCAATAATAATAAAACTCCGATGACACACTTTCTCAAAACAATCATGATATGATATGACAAAATGGTATCTCTCTAGCCCTTTCTGAGACCGCAAAACATAAATGCAGAGCACCTTTAAAGATCAAGGACTGACTAAACATTGTAATTCATGGTAAAAGAGATCCAGTCAAGTCATACCCAATATAAACTAATAGTAATGCATGCAAATGACAGTGTGCTCTCCAGTGGGTGATTTTTAATAAGAAGGTGATGACTCAACATAAAAGTAAATAGATAGGCCCTTCGTAGAGGGAAGTAGGGATTTGTAGAGGTCGCACAGCTCTATTTTAAAATAGAGATGAATAACATTTTGAGCAGTATACTTTCACTGTTAACGCAACAACTATGAGATGGCGATATCTTCCATGCTACATACATTATAGGCGGTTCCCAAACAGAATGGTAAAAGTTTATACTTCACCACCACGAACAAGCATCAATCCATGGCTTGCTCGAAACAACGAGTGCCTCCAACTAGCAACAGCCCTGGGGGAGTTTTGTTTTAATTATTTTGATTTGCTTTGATCTTTTTGATCATGCGACTGGGCATCCCGGTTACCAGCCATTTTCTCGTGAATGAGGAGCGGAGTCCACTCCTCTTGAGAATAACCCACCTAGCTGAAGGAAATATGCCCTAGAGGCAATAATAAAGTTATTATTTATTTCCTCATATCATGATAAATGTTTATTATTCATGCTAGAATTGTATTAACCGGAAACATGATACATGTGTGAATACATAGACAAACATATAGTCACTAGTATGCCTCTACTTGACTAGCTCATTAATCAAAGATGGTTATGTTTCCTAACCATAGACATGTGTTGTCATTTGATTAATGAGATCACATCATTAGGAGAATGATGTGATTGACATGACCCATCCGTTAGCTTTGCACTTGATCGTTTTAGATTCTCGCTATTGCTTCCTTCATGACTTATACATGTTCACGTAACTATGAGGATTGTGTAACTCCGTTTACCGGAAGAACACTTTGGGTACTACCAAACGTCACAACGTAACTGGGTGATTATAAAGGAGTACTACAGGTGTTTCCGAAGGTACATGTTGAGTTAGCATAATTCGAGATTAGGTTTTGTCACTCCGATTGTCGAAGAGGTATCTCTGGGCCCTCTCGGTAATACTCATCACCCAAGCCTTGCAAGCATGTAACTAATGAGTTAGTTATGAGATGGCGTATTCGGACGAGTAAAGAGACTTGCGTGTAGCGAGATTGAACTAGGTATTGGATACCGACGATCAAATCTCGGGCAAGTAACATACCGATGACAAAGGGAATAACGTATGTTGTTATGCGGTTTGACCGATAAAGATCTTCGTAGAATATGTAGGAACCAATATGGGCATCCGGTCCGCTATTGGTTATTGACCGAGACGTGTCTCGGTCATGTCTACATTGTTCTCGAACCGTAGGGTCCGCACGCTTAAGGTTTCGATGATAGTTATATTATGAGTTTATGTATTTTGATGTACGAAGTTTGTTCGAGTCCGGATATGATCACGGTCATGACGAGGAGTCTCGAAATGGTCGAGACATAAAGATTGATATATTGGACGGATATATTTGGACACCGGAAAGGTTCGGAGAAGTTTGGAGCTACCGGAGGTTCTGGAACCCCGGGAGGTATATGGGCCTTATTGGGCCCATATAGGAAGAAGGAGAAGGAACAAGGGAGGCGCCCCCAGCCCAATCCGAATGGGGAGGGGGTCGGCCCCCTTCCTTTCTCCTTCCCCTCTTCCTATTACTACTACTAGTATTTATTCCTAATACTAGTACTCTTTCCTTCCCTCCAAATAAGATAAGGAAAGGGGGAAACCTACTTGGAGTAGGTTTCCCCTCCTCTATGGCGCCCCCTTTGGGCTGGCCTCCTCCTCCCTCCCTTCTTTATATCACGGGGTAGGGGCACCCTAGGACACACAAGTTGATCATTGAGATCGTTCCTTAGCCGTGTGCGGTGCCCCCTCCACGATATTACACCTCGATCATATTGTAGCGGTGCTTAGGCGAAGCCTGCGACGAGAGAACATCAAGATCATCACCACGCCGTCGTCTTGTGGAACTCCCCTCGGCGCCTCTGCTGGATCGGAGATCGAGGGTGCGTCATCGAGCTGTCTGCGTGTTAAGAACTCGGAGGTGCCGGAGTAACGGTGCTGGATCGGTTGAACCGGAAGGCGTCGACTACTTCCACTATGCTGTGTCAACGCTTCGCTTGGTCTACAAGTGCGTAGAGACAACACTCTCCCTCGTTCCTATGTCATCACCATGATCTTGCGTGTGCGTAGGAATTTTTTGAAATTACTACGTTCCCCAACAAAGGCATCCGAGCCAGTTTTTATGGTTTGATGTTATATGCACGAGTAGAACACAAGTGAGTTGTGGACGATATAAGTCATCTTGCCTACCAAAGATGTCATACTTTGGTTCAGCGGTATTGTTGGATGAAGCGGCCGGACCGACATTACGCGTGACGCTTCGCGAGACTGGTTTTACCGCCGTGCTTTGCACACAGGTGACTAGCGGGTGTCTGTTTCTCCAACTTTAGTTGAACCGAGTGTGGCTACGCCCGGTCCTTGTGAAGGTTAAAACGGAGTCTATTTGACAAACTATCGTTGTGGTTTTGATGCGTAGGTGAGATTGGTTCTTGCTTAAGCCCGTAGCAGCCATGTAAAATTTGCAACAACAAAGTAGAGGATGTCTAACTTGTTTTTGCAGGGCATGTTGTGATGTGATATGGCCAAGATGTGATGCTATATTTTATTGTATGAGATGATCATGTTTTGTAACCGGTTATCGGCAATCGGCGAGAGCCATATGGTTGTCGCTTTATTGTATGAAATGCAACGCGCCCTTTAATTGCTTTACTTTATCACTAAGCGGTAGCGATAGTCGTAAAGCAATAGATGGCGTAACGACAATGATGCTATGATGGAGATCAAGGTGTCGCACGGTGGCGATGGTGATCACGACGGTGCTTGAAGATGGAGATCACAAGCACAAGATGATGATGGCCATATCATATCACTTATATTGATTGCATGTGATGTTTATCCTTTATGCATCTTATCTTGCTTTGATTGACGGTAGCATTTTAAGATGATCTCTCACTAATTATCAAGAAGTGTTCTCCCAGTATGCACCATTGCGAAAGTTCTTCGTCTTTGAGACACCACGTGATGATCGGGTGTGATAGGCTCTACGTTCAAATACAACGGTGCAAAACAGTTGCACACGCGGAATACTCAAGTTATACTTGACGAGCCTAGCATATCTGAGATATGGCCTCGGAACACGGAGACCGAAAGGTCGGCGTGAATCATATAGTAGATATGATCAACATAGAGATGTTCACCATTGAAACTACTCCATCTCACGTGATGATCGGACATGGTTTAGTTGATTTGGATCACGTGATCACTTAGATGACTAGAGATGTCTGCCTAAGTGGGAGTTCTTAAGTAATATGATTAATTGAACTTAAATTTATCATGAACTTAGTACTGATAGTATTTTGCTTGTCTATGTTTGTTTGTAGATAGATGGCTCGTCTTTGTTGTTCCGTTGAATTTTAATGCATTCCTTGAGAAAGCAAAGTTGAAAGATGATGGTAGCAATTACACGGATCGGGTCCATAACACGAGGATTATCCTCATTGCTGCCTGTAAGAGTTACGTCCTGGAAGCACCGCTGGGTGCGAACTGCTTCTTGCCGATGCAACCGACGACATTAAGAACGTCTGGCGAGCAAAGCGATGACTACTCTATAGTTCAAGATGCCATGCTTTACGGCTTAGAACCGGGTCTTCAACGACGTTTTGAGCGTCATGGAGCATATGAGATGTTCCAGAGTTGAAGTTAATATTTCAAGCAAATGCCGGATTGAGAGATATGAAGTCTCCAATAAGTTCTACAGCTACAAGATGGAAGAGAACAGTTACATCGGTGAGCATATACTCAAAATGTCCGGTATAATAATCACTTGATTCAAGCTGGAGTTAATCTTCCGGATGATAGAGTCATTGATGAATTCTCCAATCACTGCGACCAAGCTACAAGATCTTTGTGATGAACTATAATATGCAAGGGATGAACAAGTCTATTCGAGCTCTTCGCGATCTTTGAAAGCATGGAGGTAGAAATCAAGAAGGAGCATCAAGTGTTGATGGTCAACAAGACCACTAGTTTCAAGAAGGGCAAAGGGAGAAGAAGGGAACTTCAAAAGAACAGCAAACAAGTTGCTGCTCAAGAGAAGAAACCCAAGTCTGGACCTAAGCCTGAAATCGAGTGCTTCTCTTAAGCAAGCGATGGACATTTGAAGCGAACTGCCCCAAGTATTTGGCGGATAAGAAGGATGGCAAAGTGAACAAAGGTATATGTGATATACATGTTATTGATGTGTACCTTACTAGAGCTCGCAGAGCACCGGGGTATTTGATACTAGTTCATTGCTAACATTTGCAACTCGAAGCAGGACTACGGATTAGCGAAGATTAGCTAAGGACGAGGTGACGATCTTGGCGTGGGAAATGGTTCCAAAGTCGATGTGATCGCGATCGGCACGCTACCTCTACATCTACCGTCGGGATTAGTTTTAGACCTAAATAATTGTTATTTGGTGCCGCGTTGAGCATGAACATTATATCTGGATCTTGTTTGATGCGAGACGGTTATTCATTTAAATCGAGAATAATGGTTGTTCTATTTATATGAGTAATATCTTTTATGGTCATGCACCCTTGAAGAGTGGTCTATTTTATTGAATCTCGATAGTAGTGATACACATATTCATAATGTTGAAGCCAAAAGAAGCAGAGTTGATAATGATAGTGCAACATATTTGTGGCACTGCCGTTTAGGTCATATTGGTGTAAAAGCATGAAGAAACTCCATCTTGATGGACTTACGGAATCACTTGATTATGAATCACTTGGTACTTGCGAACCGTGCCTCATGGGCAAGATGACCAAAACACCGTTCTCCGGATCTATGGAGAGAGCAACAGATTTATTGGAAATCATACATACAGATGTATGTGGCCCGATGAATGTTGAGGCTCGTGGCGGATATCGTTATTTTCTCACCTTCATAGATATTTTGAGCAGATATGGGTATATCTACTTGATGAAGCACAAGTCTGAAACATTTGAAAAGTTCAAAGAATTTCAGAGTGAAGTAGAAAATCATCGTAACAAGAAAATAAAGTTTCTACGATCGATCGTGGAGGAGAATATTTGAGTTCTGAGTTTGGTTTACATTTGAAACAATGTGGAATAGTTTCACAACTCACGCCACCGGAACACCACAATGAAATGGTGTGTCCGAGCGTCGTGTCGTACTTTACTTGATATGGTGCGATCTATGATGTCTCTTACCGATTTACCGCTATCATTTTGGGGTTATGCTTTAGAGGCGGCCGCATTCACGTTAAATAGGGCACCATCAAAATCCGTTGAGACGACGCCTTATGAACTGTGGTTTGGCAAGAAACCAAAGTTGTCGTTTCTCAAAGTTTGGGGCTGCGATGCTTATGTGAAGAAACTTCAACCGATAAGCTCGAACCCAAATCGAGAAATGTGTCTTCATAGGATACCCAAAGGAAACTATTGGGTACACCTTCTATCACAGATCTGATGGCAAGATTTTCGTTGCTAAATTCGGATCCTTTCTAGAGAAGGAGTTTCTCTTGAAAGAAGTGAGTGGGAGGAAAGTAGAACTTGATGAGATAATCAGATCTACTCCCAGATTGGAAAGTAGTTCATCACAAGAACCGGTTCTGTGACGACTACACCAATTAGTGAGGAAGCTAATGATATTGATCATGAAACTTCAGATCAAGGTTCTCTTGAACCTCGTGGGTCTACCAGAGTAAGATCCGCACTGAGTGGTACGAAATCCTATTCGGAAGTCATGTTACTTGACCATGATGAACCTCGAACTATGAGGAAGCGATGATGAGCCCAGATTCCGCAAAATGGCTAGAGGCCATGAAATCTGAGATAGGATCCATGTATGAAAACAAAGTATGGACTTTGGTTGACTTGCCGATGATCGGCAAGCCATTGAGAATAAATGGATCTTTAAGAAGAAGACCGACGCTGATGGTAATATTATCGTCTACAAAGCTCGACTTGTTGCTAAAGGTTTTCGACAAGTTCAAGGGTTGACTACGATGAGACTTTCTCACCCGTAGCGATGCTTAAGTCTGTCCGAATCATGTTGGCTATTGCTGCATTTCATGATTATGAAATTTGGCAAATGGATGTCAAGACTGCATTCTTGAATGGATTTCTAGAAGAAGAGTTGTATATGATGCAGCTGAAGGTTTTGTTGATCCAAAAGGTCTTGACAAAGTGTGCAAACTCCAGCGTTCCATTTATGGACTAGTGCAAGCATCTCGGAGTTGGAATAAACGCTTTGACAAAGGTGATCAAAGCATATGGTTTTATCTGAGACTTTTGGAGAAGCTTTGTATTTACAAGAAAGTGAGTGGGAGCTCTGTAGCATTTCTAGTTTTATATGTTGATGACATATTATTAATTGGAAATGATATAGAATTTCTGGATAGCATAAAGGGATACTTGAATAAAAGTTTTTCGATGAAAGACCTCGATGAAGCTGCTTACATATTGGGCATCAAGATCTATAGAGATAGATCAAGACGCTTAATAGGACTTTCACAAAGCACATACCTTGACAAAAATTTGAAAAAGTTCAAAATGGATCGAGCAAAGAAAGGATTCTTGCACGTGCTACAAGGTGTGAAGTTGAGTCGAACTCAATGCCCGACCACAAAGCAGAAGATAGAGAGAAATGAAAGATGTTCCTATGCTTCACCATAGGCTCTATCATGTATGCAATCTTGTGTACCGGACTGACGTATGCTTAGCAATAAGCTTGGCAGGTAGGTACCAAAGTAATCCAGGAGTGGATCATTGGACAGCAGTCAAGAACATCTTGAAATACCTGAAAAGGACTAAGGATATGTTTCTTGTATATGGAGGTGACAAAGAGCTAGTCGTAAATGGTTACGTCGATGCAAGCTTTGACACTGATCCGGACGATTCTAAATCGCAAACCGGATACGTGTTTATATTAAACGGTGGAGCTGTAAGTTGGTGCAGTTCAAAAGAAAGCGTCGTAGCAGGGATCTACATGTGAAGCGGAGTACATAGCTGCTACAAGCGGCGAATGAAGGAGTCTCGATGAAGGAGTTCATTTCCGATCTAGGTGTCATACCTAGTGCATCGGGACCAATGAAGATCTTCTGTGACAATCTTGGTGCAATTGCCTTAGCAAAGGAATCCAGATTTCATAAGAGGACCAAGCACATCAAGTGGCGCTCAATTCCATTCGTGACCAAGTCCAAGTGGGAGACATAGAGATTTGCAAGATACATACGGATCTGAATGTTGCGCACCCATTGACTAAGCCTCTCTCACGAGAAAAACATGATCAGCACCAAGACTCCATGGGTGTTAGAATCATTACTATGTAATCTAGATTATTGACTCTAGTGCAAGTGGGAGATCAAGGAAATATGCCCTAGAGGCAATAATAAAGTTATTATTTATTTCCTCATATCATGATAAATGTTTATTATTCATGCTAGATTTGTATTAACCGAAAACATGATACATGTGTGAATACATAGACAAACATATAGTCACTAGTATGCCTCTACTTGACTAGCTCATTAATCAAAGATGGTTATGTTTCCTAACCATAGACATGTGTTGTCATTTGATTAATGAGATCACATCATTAGGAGAATGATGTGATTGACATGACCCATCCGTTAGCTTAGCACTTGATCGTTTAGTATTCGCTATTGCTTCCTTCATGACTTATACATGTTCTGTAACTATGAGGATTGTGTAACTCCGTTTACGGAAGAACACTTTGGGTACTACCAAACGTCACAACATAACTGGGTGATTATAAAGGAGTACTACGGTGTTTCCGAAGGTACATGTTGAGTTAGCATAATTGAGATTAGGTTTTGTCACTCCGATTGTCGGAGAGGTATCTCTGGGCCCTCTCGGTAATACTCATCACCCAAGCCTTGCAAGCATGTAACTAATGAGTTAGTTATGAGATGACGTATTACGGAACGAGTAAAGAGACTTGCGTAACGAGATTGAACTAGGTATTGGATACCGACGATCAAATCTCGGGCAAGTAACATACCGATGACAAAGGGAATAACGATGTTGTTATGCGGTTTGACCGATAAAGATCTTCGTAGAATATGTAGGAACCAATATGGGCATCCAGGTCCCGCTATTGGTTATTGCCCGTAGACGGTCTCGGTCATGTCTACATTGTTCTCGAACCGTAGGGTCCGCACGCTTAAGGTTTCGATGCTTATATTATGAGTTTATGTATTTTGATGTACGAAGTTTGTTGGAGTCCGGATATGATCACGAACATGACGAGGAGTCTCGAAATGGTCGAGACATAAAGATTGATATATTGGACGGATATATTTGGACACGGAAAGGTTCCGGAGAAGTTTGGAGCTACCGGGAGGTTCTGGAACCCCGGGAGGTATATGGGCCTTATTGGGCCCATATAGGAAGAAGGAGAAGGAACAAGGGAGGCGCGCCCCAGCCCAATCCGAATGGGGAGGGGGCCGCCCCCTTCCTTTCTCCTTCCCCTCTTCCTATTACTACTACTAGTACTTATTTCTAATACTAGTACTCTTTCCTCCCCTCCAAATAAGATAAGGAAAAGGGGGAAACCTGCTTGGAGTAGGTTTCCCCTCCTCTATGGCGTGCCCCCTTTGGGCGGCCTCCTCCTCCCTCCCTCCTTTATATCGGGGTAGGGGGCACCCTAGGACACACAAGTTGATCATTGAGATCGTTCCTTAGCCGTGCGCGGTGCCCCCCACGATATTACACCTCGATCATATTGTAGCGGTGCTTAGGCGAAGCCCTCGACAGAGAACATCAAGATCGTCACCACGCCGTCGTCTTGATGAAACTCCCCTCGGCGCCTCTGCTGGATCGGAGATCGAGGGTGCGTCATCGAGCTGTCTGGCGTCAAGAACTCGGAGGTGCCGGGTAACAGTGCTGGATCGGTTGAACCGGAAGGCGTCGACTACTTCCACTACGCTGTGTCAACGCTTCCGCTTGGTCTCACGAGGGTGCGTGAGACAACACTCTCCCCTCGTTGCTATGTCATCACCATGATCTTGCGTGTGCGTAGGAATTTTTTTGAAATTACTACGTTCCCCAACACTAGCATGGAAGATACAGACATCCCTAGTTGAAACATGAGCTGCTCGAGCATACAAAACAGAATTTTATTTCAAGGTTTGGAGTTTGGCACATACAAATTTACTTGGAACGGCATGTAGATACCGCGTATAGGAAGGTATGGTGGACTCATATGGAATAACTTTGGGGTTTATGGAGTTTGGATGCACAAGCAGATTCCGCTTAAATGCAATGAAGGCTAGCAAAAGACTGGGAAGCGACCAACTGAGAGAGCGACAACAGTCATGAACATGCATTAAAATTAATCTACACCAGGTGAAAGCATGAGTAGGATATAATACACCATGAACATAAATATCGTGAAGGCTATGTTGATTTGTTTCAACTACATGCGTGAACATGTGCCAAGTCGAGTCACTCAATTCATTCAAAGGAGGATACCATCCCATCATACCACATCACAACCATTTTAATAGCATGTTGGCACGCAAGGTAAACCATTATAAACTCATAGCTAATTAAGCATGGCATAAGTAACTATGATCTCTAAATGTCATTGCAAACATGTTTACTCATAATAAGCTGAATCAGGAACGATGAACTCATCATATTTACAAAAACAAGAGAGGTCGAGTTCATACCAGCTTCTCTTATCTCAATCAGTCCATCATATATCGTTATTATTGCCTTTCACTTGCACGACCGGACGGTGTGTATAATGATAATAGTGCACGTGCATTGGACTAAGCTGGAATCTGTGAGCATTCAATTCAAGAGAGAAGACAAAGTAATATGGGCCCTAAGTTAAATCAACAATCATGCATATGAGAGCCACTAAACATTTTCAATATGGTCTTCTACTCTTGACCCCCAAAGGAAATAAAATAAAATAAAACTATTCACACGGGAAAGCTCCCAACAAGCAAAAGAAGAACGAGAAATCTTTTTGGGTTTTCATTTTAATTACTACTACAAGCATGGAAATTAAACTAACTAATTCTTTTGGTTTTCTTAAGGTTTATCAAACACACAAGAAGAAATCTAGAAGAAGAAATTAAACTAGCATGGATAATACAATGAAAGATTATGAGCACCGACAACTAGAATAGTGTGTGAACATGGATGTAAAGTCGGTGAGAAATACGTACTCCCCTAAGCTTAGGCTTTTGGCCTAAGTTGGTCTAATGCCAAGGATCGCGGCTACTCTCCCCGGTGTACTGAGGAGTGTCAGCAGGATACCACAGGCTAGCGATCTCCTCCGGATCCCACTAATAAGATGATGGACGATAAGGGTCCAGTGGAGGTTCCGGCTCAGGCTCTGGAGCGGATGCCTGGCCTCGATGAGTGTACACCGCTTCCGACAAGACAAGGTAATTATCTGCAGTTAAATCAAACAACAAAGGCGCAGGCAGGGTAATAATCTCATTGTGTTTCTTATTAAATCTCAGGTTATACAGAAGCATCTTATCTTTGTTGTCAATAATAAACTCATACGCTACCATGCTCCGGTAATCTAAAAAGGAAAGGGCCAACAGTGTCTCCTCTTTCTCATAATGCCTAATAGGTATCTCAAAATGTTCAGCCAGACGTGCAGCATAAATACCTCCAAAGATGGGGCCCTTTGTACGGTTCAAGCTTAACCGTTTAGCAATAACGACACCCATACTAAAAGTGTTATCACCAAACAAGGCATGGAACAGAATAATAATATCAGGAACACTGAAGTTTCCACTATGTCCATGACCAATTAAGCATCGACTAGCAAATATGGCAAAGTAGCGTAAAACAGAAAAATGTATGCTAGTTATTCTCGCATCGGAACCCTTCTTCGAATCCCCTACAATAATGGTGTTAACAAAACCATCCAAATCTTTATGATGTGGTTCATCTAAGCTGCCATCAAAGGGTATTCTACAAACCGCGCAAAAATTACATAATGACATTTCCTTAGCCTCATCATATAAATGAAAAGATTGAAGGAAATATGCCCTAGAGGCAATAATAAAGTTATTATTTATTTCCTCATATCATGATAAATGTTTATTATTCATGCTAGAATTGTATTAACCGGAAACATGATACATGTGTGAATACATAGACAAACATACAGTCACTAGTATGCCTCTACTTGACTAGATCGTTAATCAAAGATGGTTATGTTTCCTAACCATAGACATGTGTTTTCATTTGATTAATGGGATCACATCATTAGGAGAATGATGTGATTGACATGACCCATCCCGTTAGCTTAGCACTTGATCATTTAGTATTCTGCTATTACTTTCTTCATGACTTATACATGTTCCTATAACTATGAGAATTATGCAACTCCCGTTTATCGGAGGAACACTTTGGGTACTACCAAATGGCACAACGTAACTGGGTGATTATAAAGGAGTACTACAGGTGTCTCCAAAAGTAAATGTTGAGTTGGCATATTTCGAGATTAGGTTGTCACTCCGATTGTCGGAGAGGTATCTCTGGGCCCTCTCGATAATACTCATCACTTAAACCTTGCAAGCATTATAACTAATGAGTTAGTTATGAGATGACGTATTCTGAGCGAGTAAAGAGACTTGCGATAACGAGATTGAACTAGGTATTGGATACCGCGATCAAATCTCGGGCAAGTAACATACCGATGACAAAGGGAACAACGTATGTTGTTATGCGGTTTGACCGATAAAGATCTTCGTAGAATATGTAGGAACCAATATGGGCATCCAGGTCCCGCTATTGGTTATTGACCGAGAATGGTTTTAGGTCATGTCTACATAGTTCTCGAACCCGTAGGGTCTAACGCTTAACGTTTCGATGACAGTTTTATTATGAGTTTATAAGTTTTGATGTACCGAAGTTTGTTCGGAGTCCCGGATGAGATCACGGACATGAAGAGGAGTCTCGGAATGGTCGAGACATAAAGATTGATATATTGGAAGCCTATGTTTGGACATTGGAATGGTTCCGGGCGAAATCGGCATTTTTACCGGAGTACCGGGAGGTTACCGGAACCCCCGGGGGGTTAATGGGCCTACATGGGCCAAGAGGGAGAAGAGGAAGGAGCCAAGAGGGGGCCGCGCGCCCCTCCCCCTCCTAGTCCGAATAGGACAAGGGAAGGGGGGCGGCGCCCCCTTCCTCCCCTCTTCCTCCTCTTTCCCTTTCTCTCCTACTCCTACTTGGAAAGGGAGTCCTACTCCCGGTGGGAGTAGGACTCCCCCCTGGCGCGCCCCCTAGGCGGCCTCCTCCTCCCCAGCTCCTTTATATACGGGGCGGGGGCACCCCATATACACACAAGTTGATCTACGGATCGTTCCTTAGCCGTGTCGCGTGCCCCTTCCACCATATTCCACCTCGGTCATATCGTCGCGGAGTTTAGGCGAAGCCTGCGCTAGTAGAACATCATCATCGTCACCACGCCGTCGTCTTTGTGGAACTCATCTCCGGAGCCTTTGCTGGATCGGAGGGCGGAGATCGTCATCGAGCTGAGCGTGTCTGAACTCGGAGGCCCGTACTTTCGGTGCTTGGATTGGTCGGATCGTGAAGGCGTCGACTACATCAACCGCGTTGTGCTAACGCTTCGCTTACGGTCTCACGAGTGCGTGGGCGGACACTCTCCCCTCTCGTTGGTATATCATCACCATGATCTTGCGTGTGCGTAGGAATTTTTTGAAATTACTCGTTCCCCAACAAAGGCATCCGAGCCTAGGTTTTATGCGTTGATGTTATATGCATGAGTAGAACACAAGTGAGTTGTGGGCGATACAAGTCATCTTGCTTACCAAAGATGTCATACTTCGGTTCGGCGGTATTGTGAGATGAAGCGGCCGGACCGACATTACGCGTGACGCTTACGCGAGACTGGTTTCACCGTTACGAGCACTCGTGCTTAAAGGTGATGGCGGGTGTCTGTCTCTCTCACTTTAGCTGAATCGAGTGTGGCTACGCCCGGTCCTTGCGAAGGTTAAAACAGCACCAACTTGACGAACTATCGTTGTGGTTTTGATGCGTTGGTAAAACGGTTCTTGCTAAGCCCGTAGCAGCCACGTAAAATTTGCAACAACAAAGTAGAGGGCGTCTAACTTGTTTTTGCAGGGCATGTTGTGATGTGATATGGTCAAGACGTGATGCTATATTTTATTGTATGAGATGATCATGTTTTGTAACGAAGTTATCGGCAATGGCGAGAGCCATATGGTTTTCGCTTTATTGTATGAAAGCAACGCATACATAATTGCTTTACTTTATCACTAAGCGGTAGCGATAGTCGTAGAAGCAATAGATGGCGTAACGACAACGATGCTACGATGGCGATCAAGGTGTCGCGCCGGTGGCGATGGTGATCATGGCGGTGCTTTGAAGATGGAATCACAAGCACAAGATGATGATGGCCATATGATATCACTTATATTGATTGCATGTGATGTTTATCCTTTATGCATCTTATCTTGCTTTGATTGACGGTAGCATTTTAAGATGATCTCTCACTAATTATCAAGAAGTGTTCTCCCGAGTATGCATCGTTATAAAGTTCTTCGTCTTTGAGACACCACGTGATGATCGGGTGTGATAGGCTCTACGTTCAAATACAACGGGTGCAAAACAGTTGCACACGCGAATACTCGAGTTATACTTGACGAGCCTAGCATATCTGAGATATGGCCTCGGAACACGGAGACCGAAAGGTCGGCGTGAATCATATAGTAGATATGATCAACATAGAGATGTTCACCATTGAAACTACTCTATCTCACGTGATGATCGACATGGTTTAGTTGATTTGGATCACGTGATCACTTAGATGACTAGAGAGATGTCTGTCTAAGTGGGAGTTCTTAAGTAATATGATTAATTGAACTTAAATTTATCATGAACTTAGTACTGATAGTATTTTGCTTGTCTATGTTTGTTTGTAGATAGATGGCTCGTCTTTGTTGTTCCGTTGAATTTTAATGCGTTCCTTGAGAAAGCAAAGTTGAAAGATGATGGTAGCAATTACGGATTGGGTCCGTAACTTTGAGGATTATCCTCATTGCCGCACGAGAAAAGTTACGTCCCGGAAGCACCGCTGGGTGCCAGTGCCTCATGCTGATGCTGGCCGACGACGTTAAGAACGTCTAGCGAGCAAAGTGATGACTACTCAATAGTTCGATGTGCCATGCTATCTGGCTTAGAACCGGGCCTTCAACGGCGTTTTGAGCGTCATGGAGCATATGAGATGTTCCAGAGTTGAAGTTAATATTTGAAGCAAATGCCCGGATTGAGAGATATGAAGTCTCCAATAAGTTCTATAGCTGCAAGATGGAGGAGAATAGTTATGTCGGTGAACACATACTCAAAATGTGCGGGTATAATAATCACTTGATTCAACCGGGAGTTAATCTTCACGATGATAGTGTCATTGATGTAATTCTCCAATCACGCCACCAAGCTACAAAAGCTTCGTGATGAACTATAATATGCAAGGGATGAACAAGACTATTCGAGCTCTTAGCGATCTTTGAAAGCATGGAGGTAGAAATCAAGAAGGAGCATCAAGTGTTGATGGTCAACAAGACCACTAGTTTCAAGAAGAAGGGCAATGGGAAGAAGAAGGAACTTCAAAAGAATGGCAAGCAAGTTGCTGCTCAAGAGAAGAAACCCAAGTCCGGACCTAAGCACAAATCGAGTGCTTCTCTTAAGCGGTGGACCTTTGGAAGCGGAACTGCCCCAAGTATTTGGCGGATAAGAAGGATGGCAAAGTGAACAAAGGTATATGTGATATACATGTTATTGATGTGTACCTTACTAATGCTCGCAGATCACCGGGTATTTGATCTGGTTCTATTGCTAATATTTGCAACTCGAAGCAGGGACTACGAATTAGCGAAGATTAGCTAAGGGCGAGGTGACGATCTTGGCGTGGGAAATGGTTCCAAAGTCGATGTGATCGCGGTCGACACGCTACCTCTATATCTACCATCGGGATTAGTATTAGACCTAAATAATTGTTATTTGGTGCGGCGTTGAGCATGAACATTATATCTGGATCTTGTTTGATGCGAGGCGGTTATTCATTTAAATCGAGAGAATAATGGTTGTTCTATTTATATGAGTAATATCTTTTATGGTCACGCACCCTTGAAGAGTGGTCTATTTTATTGAATCTCGATAGTAGTGATACACATATTCATAGTGTTGAAACCAAAAGATGCAGAGTTGATAATGATAGTGCAACTTATTTGTGGCACTTGCCGTTTAGGTCATATCGATTATAAAGCGCATGAAGAAACTCCATCTTGATGGGCTTTTGGAATCACTTGATTATGAATCACTTGGTACTTGCGAACCGTGCCTTATGGGCAAGATGACTAAAACGCCGTTCTCGGTACTATGGAGAGAGCAACAGATTTGTTGGAAATCATACATACTGAGATGTATGTGGTCCAATGAATGTTGAGGCTCGTGGCGGATATCGTTATTTTCTCACCTTCACGGATGATCTAAGCGAGATATGGGTATATCTACTTAATGAAACACAAGTCTGAAACATTTGAAAAGTTCAAAGAATTTCAGAGTGAAGTAGAAAATCATCGTAACAAGAAAATAAAGTTTCTACGATCTGATCATGGAGGAGAATATTTGAGTTCTGAGTTTGGTCTACACTTGAAACAATGCGGGATAGTCTCGCAACTCACGCCACCTGGAACACCACAACAAAATGGTGTGTCTGAACGTCGTAATCGTACTTTACTTGATATGGTGCGATCTATGATGTCTCTTACTGATTTACCACTATCTTTTGGGGTTATGCTTTAGAGACTGCCGCATTCACGTTAAATAGGGCACCATCAAAATCCATTGAGACGACGCCTTATGAACTGTGGTTTGGCAAGAAACCAAAGTTGTCGTTTCTTAAAGTTTGGGGCTGTGATGCTTATGTGAATAAACTTCAACCAGATAAGCTCGAACCCAAATCGGAGAAATGTGTCTTCATAGGATACCCAAAGGAGACTATTGGGTACACCTTCTATCAAGATCTGAGGGCAAGATTTTCGTTGCTAAATTCGGATCCTTTCTAGAGAAGGAGTTTCTCTCGAAAGAAGTGAGTGGGAGGAAAGTAGAACTTGACGAGATAACTATATCTACTCCCTTATTGGAAAGTAGTTCATCACAAGAACCGGTTCTGTGACAACTACACCAATCAGTGAGGAAGCTAATGATATCGATCATGAAACTTGAACAAGTTTCTGCGAGAACCTCGTGGGTCTACGAGTAAGATCCGCACAGAGTGGTGCGGTAATCCTATTCGGAAGTCATGTTACTTGACCATGATGAACCTACGAACTATGAGGAAGCGATGATGAGCCCAGATTCCATAAAATGGCTAGAGGCCATGAAATCGAGATGGGATCCATGTATGAAAACAAATTATGGACTTTGGTTGACTTGCCCGATGATCGGCAAGCTATTGAGAATAAATGGATTTTAAGAAGAAGACCGGCGCCGATGGTAATGTAGCGTCTATAAAGCTCGACTTGTTGCGAAAGGTTTTCGACAAGTTCAAGGGTTGACTACGATGAGACTTTCTCACCGTAGCGATGCTTAAGTCTGTCCGAATCATGTTAGCTATTGCTGCATTTCATGATTATGAAATTTGGCAAATGGATGTCAAGACTGCATTCTTGAATGTATTTCTAGAAGAAGAGTTGTATATGATGCAGCGGAAGGTTTTGTTGATCCAAAAGGTGCTAACAAAGTGTGCAAGCTCCAGCGTTCCATTTATGGACTGGTGCAAGCATCTCGGAGTTGGAATAAGCGCTTTGATAGTGTGATCAAAGCATATGGTTTTATCTGAGACTTTTGGAGAAGCTCAGTATTTACAAGAAAGTGAGTGGGAGCTCTGTAGCATTTCTAGTTTTATATGTAGATGACATATTGTTAATTGGAAATGATATAGAATTTCTGGATAGCATAAAGGGATACTTGAATAAAAGTTTTTCAATGAAAGACCTCGGTGAAGCTGCTTATATATTGGGCATCAAGATCTATAGAGATAGATCAAGACGCTTAATAGGACTTTCACAAAGCACATACCTTGACAAAATTTTGAAAAAGTTCAAAATGAATCAGGCAAAGAAAGGGTTCTTGCCTATGCTACAAGGTGTGAAGTTGAGTCAAACTCAATGCCCGACCACAGCAAAAGATAGAGAGAAAATGAAAGATGTTCCCTATGCTTCAGCCATGGGCTCTATCATGTATGCAATGCTGTGTACCAGACCTGACGTATGCTTAGCAATAAGCTTAGCAGAAGGTACCAAAGTAATCCAGAGTGGATCTTCGACAGCGGTCAAGAACATCCTGAAATACCTGAAAAGGACCAAGGATATGTTTCTCGTATATGTAGGTGACAAAGAGCTAGTCGTATGAGGTTACGTCGATGCAAGCTTTGACACTGATCCGGACGATTCTAAATCGCAAACCGGATACATGTTTATATTAAACAGTGGAGCTGTAAGTTGGTGCAGTTCTAAACAAAGCGTCGTGGTGGGATCTACATGTGAAGCGGAGTACATAGCTGCTTCTGAAGCAGCGAATGAAGGAGTCTGGATGAAGGAGTTCATTTCCGATCTAGGTGTCATACCTAGTGCATCGGGACCAATGAAGATCTTTTGTGACAATACTGGTGCAATTGCCTTGGCAAAGGAATCCAGATTTCACAAGAGGACCAAGCACATCAAGAGACGCTTCAATTCCATTCGGACCAAGTCCAAGTGGGAGACATAGAGATTTGCAAGATACATACGGATCTGAATGTTGCGCACCGTTGACTAAGCCTCTCTCACGAGCAAAACATGATCAGCACCAAGACTCCATGGGTGTTAGAATCATTACTATGTAATCTAGATTATTGACTCTAGTGCAAGTGGGAGACTGAAGGAAATATGCCCTAGAGGCAATAATAAAGTTATTATTTATTTCCTCATATCATGATAAATGTTTATTATTCATGCTAGAATTGTATTAACCGGAAACATGATACATGTGTGAATACATAGACAAACATACAGTCACTAGTATGCCTCTACTTGACTAGCTCGTTAATCAAAGATGGTTATGTTTCCTAACCATAGAAATGTGTTGTCATTTGATTAATGGGATCACATCATTAGGAGAATGATGTGATTGACATGACCCATCCCGTTAGCTTAGCACTTGATCGTTTAGTATTCTGCTATTGCTTTCTTCATGATTTATACATGTTCCTATAACTATGAGAATTATGCAACTCCCGTTTACCGGAGGAACACTTTGGGTACTACCAAACATCACAACATAACTGGGTGATTATAAAGGAGTACTACAGGTGTCTCCAAAAGTAAATGTTGAGTTGGCATATTTCGAGATTAGGTTTTGTCACTCCGATTGTCGGAGAGGTTTCTCTGGGCCCTCTCGGTAATACTCATCACTTAAGCCTTGCAAGCATTATAACTAATGAGTTAGTTATGAGATGACGTATTCTGAGCGAGTAAAGAGACTTGCGATAGCGAGATTGAACTAGGTATTGGAGACCGATGATCAAATCTCGGGCAAGTAACATACCGATGACAAAGGGAACAACGTATGTTGTTATGCGGTTTGACCGATAAAGATCTTCGTAGAATATGTAGGAACCAATATGGGCATCCAGGTCCCGCTATTGGTTATTGACCGAGAATGGTTTTAGGTCATGTCTACATAGTTCTCGAACCCGTAGGGTCCGCACGCTTAACGTTTCGATGACAGTTTTATTATGAGTTTATAAGTTTTGATGTACCGAATTTTGTTCGGAGTCCCGGATGAGATCACGGACATGACGAGGAGTCTCGGAATGGTCGAGATATAAATATTGATATATTGGAAGCCTATGTTTGGACATCGGAATGGTTCCAGGTGAAATCGGCATTTTTACCGGAGTACCGGGAGGTTACTGGAACCCCGGGGTTAATGGGCCTACATGGGCCAAGAGGAGAAGAGGAAGGAGCCGAGGAGGGGTGCGCCCCTCCCCTCCTAGTCTGAATAGGACAAGGGAAGGCGCGCCCCCTTTCCTTCCCTCTTCCTCCTCTTTCCCCTTTCTCTCCTACTCCTACTTGGAAAAGGGGAGTCCTACTCCCAATGGGAGTAGGACTCCCCCCTTTGGCGCGCCCCCTAGGCCGACGGCCTCCTCCCCTGGCTCCTTTATATACGGGGGCGGGGGGCACCCCATAGACACACAAGTTGATCTCGCGATCGTTCCTTAGCCGTGTGCGGTGCCCCTTCCACCATATTCCACCTCGGTCATATCGTCATGAGTTTAGGCGAAGCCTGCGCGATAGAACATCATCATCGTCACCACGCCATCGTCTTGTGGAACTCATCTCCGGAGCCTTTGCTGGATCGGAGGGCCGGAGATCGTCATCGAGCTGAACGTGTGCTGAACTCGGAGGCCCCGTACGTTCGGTGCTTAGATCGGTTGGATCGTGAAGACGTACGACTACATCAACCGTGTTGTGCTCACGCTTCCGCTTACGGTCTACGAGGGTACGTGGACGGACACTCTCCCCTCTCGTTGCTATATCATCACCATGATCTTGCGTGTGCGTAGGTAATTTTTTGAAATTACTACGTTCCCCAACAAAGATACTGAAGGAGGTGAATTCTTAGGATAATAGTAAAAGTTTTGCACGAAAGTATTGGTGAGTAATAGATATTGATCGATCCGGTTGTGGAGGAAGTCGGTGAGGCCCGCATTTTCAGCCAATGAATAAAAGTCTTCATAAATCCCACCTGCTCTCAAGAAATTATCACATGGCCACTCACAAGGCCTTACTTCCGCTACGCGAGGAAGATTATACTTGGCCTTTTCTTTCTCCTTAGCTTGTTTATCCTTGGAGCTTTGGCTAGAAGAGCCCCTCAAAAATCTCTTTATCATTTTCTGAAATTTTTAGTAACTTCAAAATAAAAGTGAATCAAACTAAACAAGATTGATAGCAACTACTCCCACAAGTGCCTAGAGCCTATACCATGCATTAAAATTACTTGGGGCCTCATAAATTTGACATGCAAGCTCAAGAACAGGGTCACCTATGCAGCAAAAAATTGCAATGAATAAAGCACTAGAACAAAAACTAGTTGGACCATTGGAGGATTCACATACCAAGCAACAATCTCCCAAAGCAGTTTTGTGAATGGAGCTTTGAGCAAGAACTCGTGCTTGAGCTGGATGGGGATTTTTTGGAGAGGAAGATGGAGTGTGTGGGTGCAGGAATAAGTGGAGGGGGCCACCGTGGGCCCACAAGACAGGGGGGCGCACCCTCCACCCTCGTGCCCAGGTGCTTGCCCCTCCTCCTGTGTTTTCAGTGCCTAAAATCCTAAAATATTCCATAAAAATCATACTAAATTTTACAGGGCATTTGGAGCACTTTTATTTTCGGGATACTTTTTTATGCATAGATAATTCAGAAAACAGACAGATAATACTATTTTTGCTTTATTTATTCTAAATAATAGAAGGTGAAAAGAGGGCACAGAAGGTTGTGCCTTCTAGTTTCATCCATCTCATGATCATCAAAATGAATCCAGTAACAAGGTTGATCAAGTCTTGTTAACAAACTCATTCGAATAACACGAATCGGAGAAATTTGAATAACACTAGGTTACCTCAACGGGATATGAACATCCCCTATAATAAGAATATCATATTTTTTCTTGACAGTAGGAAGAGGAAATTCAAAACCTCCAATAATGATAGTTGAAATTTTTCCAATAGAATTGATGCTATGAACTTGAGGTTGTTTCCTCGGAAAGTGTGACGTATGCTCATTACCATTAACATGAAAAGTGACATTGCCTTTGTTGCAATCAATAACAGCCCCTGCAGTATTCAAAAAGGGTCTACCAAGGATAATCGACATACTATCGTCCTTGGGAATATCAAGAATAACAAAGTCCGTTAAGACAGTGACATTTGCAACCTAGCAGGCACATGCTCACAAATACCGGCAGTATAGCGATGAATTTATCAGCCATTTGCAAAGATATTTCAGTAGGTGTCAACTTATTCAATTCAAGTCTACGATATAAAGAGATAGGCATAACACTAACACCGGCTCCAAGATCACATAAAGCAGTTCTAACATAGTTTCTTTTAATGGATCATGGTATAGTCGGTACCCTTGGATCTCCAAGTTTCTTTGGTATTCCACCCTTAAAAGTGTAATTAACAAGCATGGTGGAAATTTCAGCTTCTGTTATCTTTCTTTTATTTGTAATGATATCCTTCATGTACTTAGCATAAGGGTTTACTTTAAGCATATCAGTTAAGCGCATACAAGAAGATAGGTCTAATCTTTTCAGCAAAGCGCTCAAAATCATCATCATCCTTTGTCTTGGATGGTTTAGGAGGAAAGGGCATGGGTTTCTGAACCCATGGTTCTCTTTCTCTACCGTGCTTCCTAGCAACAAAGTCTCTCTTATCATAACATTGATTCTTTGATTGTGGGTTATCAAGATCAACAGTAGGTTCAATTTCTACATCATTATTATTGCTAGGTTGAGCATCAACATGAACATTATCATTAACATTATCACTAGGTTCATGTTCATCACCTGATTGTGTTTTAGCATCGGAAATAGAAATATTATTGGGATTTTCAGGTGTGTCTACAATAGGTTCACTAGAAGCATGCAAAGTCCTATTGTTTTTCTTTTTCTTCTTTTTAGAAGGACTAGGTGCATCTAAATTATTTCTCTGAGAATCCTGCTCGATTCTCTTAGGGTGGCCTTCAGGGTACAAAGGTTCCTGAGTCATTCTACCAGTTCTAGTAGCCACTCTAATAGCAAAATCATGTTTATTATTTAATTCATCAACCAAATCACTTTGAGCTTTAAGTACTTGCTCAGCTTGAGTGGTAACCATAGAAGCATATTTGCTAATGAGTTTAAGTTCACCTTTAACGCTAGCCGTATAATCACTCAAGCTTCCTATCTCGAAAGCATTATTCTTTAATTCTCTACCAACATAAGCATTAAAACTTTCTTGTCTAGCCATAAAGTCATCAAATTCATCTAAGCATGGGCTATGAAATTTAGTAGACGGGATTTCAACTTTATCATATCTATAGAGAGAATTTACCTTTACTACCTGTGTCGGGTTATCAAGACAATGTGATTCTTCAACAGGCGGTATATTAAGACCATGTATTTCTTCAATAGGAGGTAAATTCTTAACATCTTCAGCTTTAATACCTTTTTCTTTCATAGATTTCTTTGCCTCTTGCATATCTTCAGGACTGAGAAATAGAACGACCCTCTTCTTCGGGGTTGGTTTAGGAGTAGGCTCGGGAATTTGCTCAGGAAGAGTCCAATTATTTTCATTAGCCAACATATTATTCAATAACAATTCAGCTTGGTCGACTGTTCTTTCCCTGAAAACACAACCAGCACAACTATCCAAGTAGTCCTTGGAAGCATCGGTTAGTCCATTATAAAAGATATCAAATATTTCATTTTTCTTAAGAGGATGATCAGGCAAAGCATTAAGTAATCGGAGAAGCCTCCCCCAAGCTTGTGGGAGACTCTCTTCTTTGATTTGCACAAAATTATATATTTCCCGCAAGGCAGCTTGTTTCTTATGAGCAGGGAAATATTTAGCAGAGAAGTAATAAATCATATCCCGGGGACTACGAACACAACCAGGATCAAGAGAATTAAACCAAGTTTTAGCATCACCCTTTAATGAGAACGGAAATACCTTAAGGATATAGTAATAGCGAGACTTCTCATCATTAGTAAACATGGTGGCTATATCATTTAACTTGGTAAGATGTGCCACAAAAGTTTTAGATTCATTGCCATAAAAAGGATCAGATTCAACCAAAGTAATAATTTCAGGATCAACAGAGAATTCATAATCCTTATCAGTAACACAGATAGGTGAAGTAGCAAAAGCGGGGTCAGGTTTCATTCTAGCATTAAGAGATTGATGCTTCCATTTAGCTAATAACTTCTTAAGATCATATCTACCATTGCAAGCAAAAATGGCTCTAGCAGCTTCTTCATCCATAACATAATCCTCAGGAACAACAGGCAATTCATAATTAGGGGGGACCTTCATCATCACTATCATCAATAATTTCATCTTCAATAATTTCATCCTCTCTAACCCTAGCAAGTTGTTCATCAAGATATTCACCTAATTGCACAATAGTATCAAGCATAGAAGTAGTTTCATCATAAGTATCATGCATAGTAGAAGTGGCATCATCAATAACATGCAACATATCAGAATTCATAGCAGTAGCAGGTTTAGGTGTCGCAAGCTTACTCAAAACAGAAGGAAAATCTAGTGCAGAGCTAGATGACAGTTCCTTACCTCCCCTAGTAGTTGAGGGAAAAATCTTAGTTCTTGCATTTTTCAAGTTCTTCATAGTGATCAGCAGATATAAATCCCAAGTGACTCAAAGAATAGAGCTATGCTCCCCGGCAACGGCGCCAGAAATTAGTCTTGATAACCCGCAAGTATAGGGGATCGCAATAGCTTTCGAGGGTAGAGTATTCAACCCAAATTTATTGATTCGACACAAGGGGAGCCAAAGAATATTCTCAAGTATTAACAGTTGAGTTGTCAATTCAACCACACCTGGATAACTTAGTATCTGCAGCAAAGTATTTAGTAGCAAAGTAGTATGATAGTAATGGTAACAGTGGTAAAAGTAACGATAGCAGTTTTGTAGTGATTGTAACAGTAGCAACGGAAAAGTAAATAAGCAAAGCACAATATGTGAAAAGCTCATAGGCATTGGATCAGTGATGGATAATTATGTCGGATGCGAATCCTCATGTAATAGCTATAACATAGGGTGACACAGAACTAGCTCCAGTTCATGAATTAATGTAGGCATGTATTCCGAATATAGTCATAGGTGCTTATGGAAAATAACTTGCATGACATCTTTTGTCCTACCCTCCCGTGGCAGCGAGGTCCTAGTGGAAACTAAGGGATATTAAGGCCTCCTTTTAATAGAGTACCGGACCAAAGCATTAACACATAGTGAATACGTGAACTCCTCAAACTACGGTCATCACCGAGAAGTATCCCGATTATTGTCACTTCGGGGTTGTCGGACCATAACACGTAATAGGTGACTATAGACTTGCAAGATAGGATCAAGAACTCACATATATTCATGAAACATAATAGGTTCAGATCTGAAATCATGGCACTTGGGCCCTAGTGACAAGCATTAAGCATACAAAGTCATAGCAACATCAATCTCAAAACATAGTGGATACTAGGGATCAAACCCTAACAAAACTAACTTGATTACATGGTAATCTCATCCAACCCATCACCATCCAGCAAGGCTACGATGGAATTACTCTCGCACGGCGGTGAGCATCATGAAATTGGTGATGGAGGATGGTTGATGATGACAACGGTGACGAATCCCCCTCTCCGGAGCCCCGAACGGACTACAGATCAGCCCTCCCGAGAGAGATTAGGGCTTGGCGGCGGCTCCGTGTCGTGAAATGCGAAGAAACTTTCTTTCTGATTTTTTTCTCTGCGAAACGGAATATATAGAGTTGGAATTGAGGTCGGTGAAGCATCAGGGGGCCCACCAGACAGGGGGCGCGCCCAGGGGGAGGGGAGGCGCCCCCACCCTCGTGGACAGGGTGTGGGCCCCCTGGCCTTGATTCTTTCGCCAGTATTTTTTATATTTTCCAAAATTTATCTTCGTGGATTTTTAGGGCATTTGAGAACTTTAGTTTTCTGCATGATAAACGACACCATGGCAGTTGTGCTGAAAATAGTGTCAGTCCGGGTTAGTTTCATTCAAATCATGCAAGTTAGAGTCCAAAACAAGGGCAAAAGTGTTTGGAAAAGTAGATACGTTGGAGACGTATCAACCACTCAAAATGCAATTTATCTCTATTTTAAAACAATGAGCTATGGCACACAAGCAAATTACTGCTTCCCTCTATGAAGAGCCTATGTATTTACTTTTATTGAGTCATCACCTTCTCATTCAAGCACCAATCCCGAGAGCGTTATTGTCATTCTTAGTGTAACATGCATTTGGTCTAATTAATGCTGGGTGTGTGTATGAATGGATGTTTTCTACCCTGAATTACAACGTGTATTAGCTACTTGAACTTCGAAGGTGCTCTGCATTTATATTTTACGGTCTCAGAAAGGGCTAGCGAGATACCATTCTATCATATCATATCGTAGTTGTTTTGTGTTGGTACTTGAGATATAGTATTGTTGCTCGCTAGTTGATTACATTATTGATATGAATAAATACGGATTCTAAGTGTTATCATGCATATGATTAGTTCATGATCTTTGCTGAAAGTAAATCTCTTGGTGAACTTATATGCAACAACAAGAACAAATGAGTTTGTAAACGTTTTTCTTTGCCACTTTCAGTTTGTCAACCGAATTGCTTGAGGACAAGTAATGAGTTAAGCTTGGAGGAGTTGATACGTCTCTAACATATCTAATTTTCCAAATACTTTTGCTCTTTGTTTTGAACTCTAATTTGCATGATTTGAATGAAACTAACCCTGACTAACAATTTCAGCAGAACTACCTTGGTGTTATTTTTGTGCAGAAATAGAAGTTCTTCGAATTGGACGAAAATTTACTGAGATTTTCTCTGGAATATATAAGAAATACTGGCGCAAAGAACTACCAGAGGGGGTCACTAGGGAGCCACATGTTGGGGAACATAGTAATTTCAAAAAATTTCCTACGCACACGCAAGATCATGGTGATGCATAGCAGCGAGAGGGAGAGTGTTGTCTCGTACCCTCGTGACCCGAAGCGAAGCGTTGGCGCAACGTAGAGGAAGTAGTCGTACATCCTCCGGTCCAACCGATCCAAGCACCGTTACTCGGCACCTCCGAGTTCTTGACACACATACAACTCGATGGCGCACTCGATCTCCGATCCAGCGAGGCGCTGGAGGAGTTCCGTCGGCCTGACGGCGTGGTGGCGATCTTGATGTTCTCTGTCGCGAGGCTTCGCCTAAGCACCGCTACAATATGACCGAGGTGTAATATCGTGGAGGGGGCACCGCACACGGCTAAGGAACGATCTCAATGATCAACTTGTGTGTCTAGGGTGCCCCCTGCCCCGTATATAAAGGAGGAGGGAGGAGGAGGCCGGCCTAGGGGAGGCGCGCCATGGGGAGTCCTACTCCCACCGGGAGTAGGATTCCCCTTCCTAGTCCAACTAGGGATCCTTCCATGTAGTAGGAGTAGGAGACTAGGAAGGGAAGAGAGAAGGAAGGAAGGAGGGTGCGGCCCTCCCTAGTCAATTCGGACTAGGCCTTGGGAAGCGCGCCCTGCCTAGGCAGCCCTCTCTCTTTCCCAGGGCCCAATAAGGCCCAATACTTCTCCCGGCGAATTCCGTAACTCTCGGTACTCGATAAATACCGAATGACTCGGAACCTTTCGAACTCGAATATAGTCGTCCAATATATCGATCTTTACGTCTCGACCATTTGAGACTCCTCGTCATATCCCGATCTCATCCGGGACTCGAACTCCTTCGGTACATAAAACTCATAAACTCATAATATAAGCATCGCCGAAACCTTAAGCGTGCGGACCCTACGGTTCGAGAACAATGTAGACATGACCGAGACCGTCTCCGGTCAATAACCAATAAGCGGGACCTGGATGCCCATATTGGTTCCTACATATTTTACGAAGATCTTTATCGGTCGACGCATAACAACATACGTTGTTCCCTTTGTCATCGGTATGTTACTTGCCCGAGATTTGATCGTCGGTATCAATACCTAGTTCAATCTTGTTACCGCAAGTCTCTTTACTCGTTCCGTAATACATCATCTCATAACTAACTCATTAGTTACATGCTTGCAAGGCTTAGGTGATGAGTATTACCGAGAGGGCTCGAGAGATACCTCTCCGACAATCGGAGTGACAAATCCTAATCTCGAATTATGCCAACCCAACATGTACCTTCGAAACACCAGAGAGCACCTTTGTAATCACCCGATTCGTTGTGACATTTGGTAGCACACAAAGTGTTCTTCCGGTAACAGGAGTTGCACAATCTCATAGTTGCGGGAACTTTGTATAAGTCATGAAGAAAGCAATAGCAATATACTAAGCGATCAAGTGCTAGGCTAATGAGAATGGGTCATGTCAATCACATCATTCTTCTAATGATGTGATCCCACTAATCAAATGACAACACATGTCTATGGTCGAAACATAACCATCTTTGATTAATGAGCTAGTCAAGTAGAGGCATACTAGTGACTATAGTTTTGTCTATGTATTCACACATGTATCATGTTTCGGTTAATACAATTCTAGCATGAATAATAAACATTTATCATGATATGAGGAAATAAATAATAACTTCATTATGGCCTCTAGGGCATATTTCCTTGATCTCCCACTTGCACTAGAGTCAATAATCTAGTTCACATCGCCATGTGATTTAACACCAATAATCATATCTCAGATATGATTAACACCCATAGTTCACATCGTCATGTGACCAACACCAAAGGGTTTACTAGAGTCAATAATCTAGCTCACATTGCTATGTGATTAACACCCAAAGAGTACAAAGGTGTGATCATGTTTTGCTCGTGAGAGAAGCTTAGTCAGCGGTTCCGTCACATTCAGAGCCGCATGTATTTTGCAAATATTCTATGTCTACAATGCTCGCACGGAGCTATTCTAGCTAATTGCTCCCACTTTCAATATGTATCCAGTTGAGACTTAGAGTCTTACGGATCGGTGTAAAAGTTTGCACCGATGTAACTTTTACAACAAACTCTTTATCACCTCCATAATCGAGAAACATCTCCTTAGTCCTTACTAAGGATATTCTTGACCAATGTCGATGATCTACTCCTAGATCACTATCGTACTCCTTGCCAAATTCAGAGCAAGGTATACAATAGGTGCAGTACATAGCATAGCATACTTTATAGAACCTATGGTGAGGCATAGGGAATGACTTTTCATTCTCTTTCTATTTTACTGCTGTGGTCGGGATTTGAGTCTTACTCAATTTCATACCTTTGCAACACAAGCAAGAACTCTTTCTTTGACTGCTCCATTTTGAACTATTTCAAAATCTTGCCAAGGTATGTACTCATTGAAAATCTTATCAAGCGTCTTGATCTATCTCAATAGATCTTGATGCTCAATATGTATGTAGCTTTTCTCGAGGTCTTTTCTTTTAAAGAACTCCTTTAAAACTCTCCTTTATGCTTTGCGAGAAAAATTCTACATCATTTCGATCAACAATATGTCACTCACATATACTAATCGGAAAGGCAGTAGTGCTCCCACTCACTTTATTGTAAATAGGCTTCATCGTAAGTCCATATAAAACTATATGCTTTGATCAACTTATCAAAGCGTATATTCCAACTCGAGATGCTTGCACCAGTCCATAGATGGATCATTGGAGCTTGCATATTTTGTTAGCACCTTTAGGATTGACAAAACCTTCGGTTGCATCATATACAACTCTTCTTTAATAAATCCATTAAGGAATGCAGTTTTGACATCCATTTGCCGATTTCATAAAATGTGGCAATTGCTAACATGATTCGCACAGAGTTAAGCATCGATCTGAGTGAGAAAATCTCATCGTATTCAACACCTTGAACTTGTTGAAAACCTTTCGCAACAAGTCGAGCTTGGTAGATAGTAATACTACTATCAGTGTCCGTCTTCCTCTTGAAGATCCATTTATTTAACATGGCTTGCCGATCATCAAGCAAGTCAATCAAAGTCCATACTTTGTTCTCATACATGGATCATATCTCAGATTTTATGGCCTCGAGCCATTTCGCGGAATCTGGGCTCATCATCGCTTCCTCATAGTTCGTAGGTTCATCATGGTCTAGTAACATGACTTCGAACATGATTACTACACCACTCAGTGCGGATCTTACTCTGGAAGACCTCACGAGGTTACTGTAGTAACTTGATCTAAAGTTTCATGATCAATATCATTAGCTTCCTCACTAATTGGTGTATTTGTCACGAGAACTGATTTACGTGATGAACTACTTTCAATAAGGGAGCAGTACGATTACCTCATCAAGTTCTACTTTCCTCCCACTCACTTCTTTCGAGAGAAACTCCTTCTCTAGAAAGGATCCATTCTTGGCAACGAATGTCTTGCCTTTCGGATCTGTGATAGAAGGTGTACCCAACAATTTCCTTTGGGTATTCTATGAAGACACACTTCTCCGATTTGGGTTCGAGCTTATCAGGATGAAACTTTTCACATAAGCATCGCAGCCCCAAACTTTAAGAAACAACAGCTTAGGTTTACTGCTAAACCATAGTTCATACGGTGTCGTCTCAACGGATTTAGATGGTGCCCTATTAAACGTGAATGCAGCTGTCTCTAATGTATAACCCCAAAACGATATTGGTAAATCAGTAAGAGACATCATAGATCGCACCATATCCAATAAAGTGCGGCTACGACGTTCGAACACACCATAACGTTGTGGTGTTCCAGGTGGCGTGAGCTGTGAAACTATTTCACATTGTTTTAATTGAAGACCAAACTCGTAACTCAAATATTCATCTCCACGATCAGATCGCAGAAACTTTATTTTCTTGTTACGATGATTTTCCACTTCACTCTGAAATCCTTTGAACCTTTCAACTATTTCAGACTTATGTTTCATCAAGTAGATATACCCATATCTGCTCAAATCATATGTGAAGGTCAGAAAATAACGATACTTGCCACGAGCCTTCATACTTATTGGTGCGCATACATCGGTATGTATTATTTTCAATAAGTCAAGAGCTTGTTCCATTGTTCGAAGAACGGAGTTTTAGTCATCTTGCCCAAAAGGCACGGTTACGCAAGCATCAAATGATTCATAACCAAGTGATTCGAAAATCCATCTTTATGGAGTTTCTCCATGCGCTTTACACCGATATGACCTAAGCGGCGATTGCCAAAAATAAGTTGCACTATCATTATTAACTTTGCATCTTTTGGCTTCAATATTACGAATATGTGTATCACACGATCGAGATCCAACAAACCATTTTCATTGGGTGTATGACCATAGAAGGTTTTATTCATGTAAATAGAACAACAATTATTCTCTAACTTACATGAATAACCGTATTGCAGTAAACATGATCAAATCATATTCATGCTCAACGCAAACACCAAATAACACTTATTTAGGTTTAACACTAATCCCGAAAGTATAGGGAGTGTGCGATGATGATCATATCAATCTTGGAACTATTTCCAACACACATCGTCACTTCACCCTTTAACTAGTCTCTGTTTATTCGCAACTCCGTTTGAGTTACTAATCTTAGCAACCGAACTAGTATCAAATACTGAGGGTTGCTATAAACACTAGTAAAGTACACATCAATAACATGTATATCAAATATACTTATGTTCACTTTGCCATCCTTCTTATCCACCAATCACTTGGGGTAGTACCTCTTCCAAACCACTCTCTTTGCGGTAGAAGCACTTAGTCTCGGGCTTAGGACCAGACTTGGGTTTCTTCACTTGAGCAACAACTTGCTTGCCGTTCTTCTTGAAGTTCCCTTCTTTTCCCTTTGCCTTTTCTTGAAACTAGTGGTCTTGTTAACCATCAACACTTGATGCTCTTTTCTTGATTTCTACCTTCGCGATCTCAACATCGCGAAGAGCTCGAGAATAACTTTCGTCATCCCTTGCATACTATAGTTCATCACGAAGTTCTAGTAACTTAGTGATTGTGACTAGAAAATTACATCAATCACTATCTTATCTGGAAGATTAACTCCCACTTGATTCAAGCGATTGAAGTACCAGACAATCTGAGCACATGCTCACTAGTTGAGCGATTCTCCTCCATCTTTTAGCTATAGAACTTGTTGGAGACTTCATATCTCTCAACTCGGGTATTTGCTTGAAATATTAACTTCAACTCCTGGAACATCTTATATGGTCCATGACGTTCAAAACATCTTTGAAGTCCCGATTCTAAGCCGTTAAGCATGGTGCACTAAACTATCAAGTAGTCATCATATTGAGCTTAGCTAAACATTCATAACGTCTGCATCTGCTCCTGCAATAGGTCTGTCACCTAGCGGTGCATTAAGGACATAATTCTTCTGTGCAGCAATGAGGATAAACCTCAGATCACGGATCCAATCCGCATCATTGCTACTAACACTTTTCAACACAATTTTCTCTAGGAACATATCAAAACAAACATATGAAAGCAACAACGCAAGCTATTGATCTTACAACATAATTTGCAAAATACTACCAGGACTAAGTTCATGATAAATTTAAGTTCAATTAATCATATTACTTAAGAACTCCCACTTAGACAGACATCTCTCTAGTCATCTAAGTGATCACGTGATCCAAATCAACTAAACCATAACCGATCATCACGTGAGATGGAGTAGTTTTCAATGGTGAACATCACTATGTTGATCATATCTACTATATGATTCACGCTCGACCTTTCGGTCTTCGTGTTCCGAGGCCATATCTGCATATGCTAGGCTCGTCAAGTTTAACCTGAGTATTCCGCGTAAAATTGGCTTGCACCCGTTGTAGATGGACGTAGAGCTTATCACACCCGATCATCACGTGGTGTCTGGGCACGACGAACTTTGGCAACGGTGCATACTCAGGGAGAACACTTCTTGATAATTAGTGAGAGATCATCTTAAAATGCTACCGTCAATCAAAGCAAGTATAAGATTATAACAGATAAACATCATATGCAATCAAAATATGTGACATGATATGGCCATGATCATCTTGCGCCTTTGATCTCCATCTCCAAAGTACTGTCATGATCTTTATCGTTACCGGCATGACGCCATGATCTTCATCATCTTGATCTATATCAATGTGTCGTCACATGGTCGTCTCGCCAACTATTGCTCTTGCAACTATTGCTATCGCATAGCGATAAAGTAAAGCAATTATTTGGCACTTGCATCTTATGCAACAAAGAGACAATCAGAGGGCTTCTGCAAGTTGCTGATAACTTCAACAAAACATGATCATCTCATACAAAAACTTATATCTCATCACGTCTTGACCATATCACATCACAACATACCTGCAAAAACAAGTTAGACGTCCTCTACTTTGTTGTTGCAAGTTTTACGTGGCTGCTACGGGCTTAAGGAAGAACCAATCTCACCTACGCATCAAAACCACAACGATAGTTTGTCAAATAGACTCTGTTTTAACCTTCGCAAGGACCGGGCGTAGCCACACTCGGTTCAACTAAAGTTGGAGAAACTAACACCGCCAGACCACACGTGTGCAAAAGCACGTCGGTAGAACCAGTCTCGTGTAAGCATCTGGCGTAATGTCGGTCCGGGCCGCTTCATCCAACAATACCGCCAACCAAAGTATGACATCTTTGGTAGGCGGTATGACTCATATTGTCCACAACTCACTTGTGTTCTACTCGTGCATATAACATCAACGCATAAAACCTGGCTCGGATACCCTTTGTTGGGGAGCGTAGTAATTTCAAAAATTTCCCACGCACACGCAAGATCATGGTGACGCATAGCAAGGAGAGGGAGAGTGTTGTCTCGTACCCTCGTGAGACCGAAGCGGAAGCGTTGACGCAACATAGAGGAAGTAGTCGTCGTCCTCCGGTCCAACCGATCCAAGCACCGTTACTCGGCACCTCCGAGTTCTTGACACACGTACAGCTCGATGGCGCACCCGATCTCCGATCCAGCGAGGCGCTGGGAGGAGTTCCGTCGACTTGTGACGATCTTGATGTTCTCTGTCGCGAGGCTTCGCCTAAGCACCGCTACAATATGACCGAGGTGTAATATCGTGGAGGGGCACCGCACAGCTAAGGCGATCTCAATGATCAACTTGTGTGTCTAGGGTGCCCCTGCCCCGTATATAAAGGAGGGAGGGAGGAGGAGGCCGGCCTAGGGAGGAGGCGCGCATGGGGAGTCCTACTCCCACCGGAGTAGGATTCCCCTTTCCTAGTCCAACTAGGGATCCTTCCATGTAGTAGGAGTAGGAGACTAGGAAGGGAAGAGAGAAGGGAAGGAAGGAGGGTGCGGCCCTCCCTAGTCAATTCGGACTAGGCCTTGAGAAGCGCGCAGCCTGCCCTAGGCAGCCCTCTCTCTTTCCCTTGAGGCCCAATAAGGCCCAATACTTCTCCCGGCGAATTCCGTAACTCTCCGTACTCGATAAATACCGAATGACTCGGAACCTTTCCGAACTCGAATATAGTTGTCCAATATATCGATCTTTACGTCTCGACCATTTGAGACTCCTCGTCATATCCCGATCTCATCCGGGACTCCAAACTCCTTGGTACATCAAAACTCATAAACTCATAATATAAGCATCATCGAAACCTTAAGCGTGCGGACCCTACGGTTCGAGAACAATGTAGACATGACCGAGACACGTCTCGGTCAATAACCAATAGCGGGACATGGATGCCCATATTGGTTCCTACATATTCTCTGAAGATCTT
Source organism: Aegilops speltoides (assembly GCA_021437245.1). Classification (NCBI taxonomy): domain Eukaryota; kingdom Viridiplantae; phylum Streptophyta; class Magnoliopsida; order Poales; family Poaceae; genus Aegilops; species Aegilops speltoides. The sequence continues at coordinate 16,861 of JAHHZJ010002865.1, read as the reverse complement.
TATCGGTCGAGACCGCATAACAACATCGTTGTTCCCTTTGTCATCGGTATGTTACTTGCGAGATTTGATCGTCGGTATCAATACCTAGTTCAATCTTGTTACCGGCAAGTCTCTTTACTCGTTCCGTAATACATCATCTCATAACTAACTCATTAGTTACATGCTTGCAAGGCTTAGGTGATGAGTATTACCGAGAGGGCTCGAGATACCTCTCCGACAATCGGAGTGACAAATCCTAATCTCGAATTATGCCAACCCAACATGTACCTTCTAAACACACAGAGAGCACCTTTGTAATCACCCGAGTTATGTTGTGACGTTTGGTAGCACACAAAGTGTTCTTCCGTAAGCAGGAGTTGCACAATCTCATAGTTGCGGGAACTTTGTATAAGTCATGAAGAAAGCAATAGCAGTATACTAAGCGATCAAGTGCTAGGCTAACGAATGGGTCATGTCAATCACATCATTCTTCTAATGATGTGATCCCACTAATCAAATGACAACACATGTCTATGGTCGGGAAACATAACCATCTTTGATTAATGAGCTAGTCAAGTAGAGGCATACTAGTGACTATAGTTTTGTCTATGTATTCACACATGTATCATGTTTACGGTTAATACAATTCTAGCATGAATAATAAACATTTATCATGATATGAGGAAATAAATAATAACTTTATTATTGCCTCTAGGGCATATTTCCTTCAGTCTCCCACTTGCACTAGAGTCAATAATCTAGTTCACATCGCCATGTGATTTAACACCAATAATCATATCGTATATGATTAACACCCATAGTTCACATCGTCATGTGACCAGCACCAAAGGGTTTACTAGAGTCAATAATCTAGCTCACATTGCTATGTGATTAACACCCAAAGAGTACAAAGGTGTGATCATGTTTTGCTCGTGAGAGAAGCTTAGTCAGCGGTTCCGTCACATTGAGCCGCATGTATTTTGCAAATATTCTATGTCTACAATGCTCGCATGCGGAGCTATTCTAGCTAATTGCTCCCACTTTCAATATGTATCCAGATTGAGACTTAGAGTCTTACGGATCGGTGTAAAAGTTTGCACTAATGTAACTTTTACAACAAACTCTTTATCACCTCCATAATCGAGAAACATCTCCTTAGTCCTTACTAAGGATATTCTTGACCAATGTCGATGATCTACTCCTAGATCACTATCATACTCCTTGCAGATTGAGCAAGGTATACAATAGGTCCAGTACATAGCATAGCATACTTTATAGAACCTATGGTGAGGCATAGGGAATGACTTTTCATTCTCTTTATATTTTCTGCTTTGTGGTCGGGATTTGAGTCTTACTCAATTTCATACCTTTGCAACACATGCAAGAACTCTTTCTTTGATTGCTCCATTTTGAACTATTTCAAAATCTTGCCAAGGTATGTACTCATTGAAAATCTTATCAAGCGTCTTGATCTATCTCAATAGATCTTGATGCTCAATATGTCTGTAGCTTTTACTGAGGTCTTTTCTTTCTAAAGAACTCCTTTAAAACACTCCTTTATGCTTTGCAGAAAAATTCTACATCATTTCTGATCAACAATATGTCACTCACATATACTAATCAGAAAGGCTGTAGTGCTCCCACTCACTTTATTGTAAATACAGGCTTCATCGTAAGTCCATATAAAACACTCCTTTATGCTTTGCAGAAAAATTCTACATCATTTCTGATCAACAATATGTCACTCACATATACTAATCAAAAAAGCTGTAGTGCTCCCACTCACTTTATTGTAAATCTGAGGCTTCATCGTAAGTCCATATAAAACTATATGCTTTGATCAACTTATCAAAGCGTATATTCCAACTCGAGATGCTTGCACCAGTCCATAGATGGATCATTGGAGCTTGCATATTTTGTTAGCACCTTTAGGATTGACAAAACCTTCGGTTGCATCATATACAACTCTTCTTTAATAAATCCATTAAGGAATGCAGTTTTGACATCCATTTGCCAGATTTCATAAAATGTGGCAATTGCTAACATGATTCAGACAGAGTTAAGCATCGATACGAGTGAGGAAATCTCATCGTATTCAACACCTTGAACTTGTTGAAAACCTTTCGCAACAAGTCGAGCTTGGTAGATAGTAGTACTACTATCAGTGTCCGTCTTCCTCTTGAAGATCCATTTATTTAACTTGGCTTGCTGATCATCAAGCAAGTCAATCAAAGTCCATACTTTGTTCTCATACATGGATCATATCTCAGATTTTATGGCCTCGAGCCATTTCGCGGAATCTGGGCTCATCATCGCTTCCTCATAGTTCGTAGGTTCATCATGGTCTAGTAACATGACTTCCAGAACATGATTACTACACCACTCTGTGCGGATCTTACTCGGAAGACCTCGAGGTTACGTAGTAACTTGATCGAAGTTTCATGATCAATATCATTAGCTTCCTCACTAATTGGTGTATTTGTCACGAGGCTGATTTACGTGATGAACTACTTTCAATCGGGAGCAGTACAGATTACCTCATCAAGTTCTACTTTCCTCCCACTCACTTCTTTCGAGAGAAACTCCTTCTCTAGAAAGGATCCATTCTTAACAACGAATGTCTTGCCTTTCGGATCTGTGATAGAAGGTGTACCCAACAATTTCCTTTGGGTATTCTATGAAGACACACTTCTCGATTTGGGTTCGAGCTTATCGAGGATGAAACTTTTCACATAAGCATCGCAGCCCCAAACTTTAAGAAACAACAGCTTAGGTTTCTTGCTAAACCATAGTTCATACGGTGTCGTCTCAGCGGTTTAGATGGTGCCCTATTAAGCGTGAATGCAGTTGTCTCTAATGTATAACCCCAAAGCGATATTGGTAAATCAAGAAGAGACATCATAGATCGCACCATATCCAATAAAGTCGGACTCTGACGTTCGAACACACCATAACGTTGTGGTGTTCGGTGGCGTGAGCTGTGAAACTATTTCACATTGTTTTAATTGAAGACCAAACTCGTAACTCAAATATTCATCTCCACGATCAGATCGCAGAAACTTTATTTTCTTGTTACGATGATTTTCCACTTCACTCTGAAATCCTTTGAACCTTTCAACTATTTCAGACTTATGTTTCATCAAGTAGATATACCCATATCTGCTCAAATCATATGTGAAGGTCAGAAAATAACGATACTTGCCACGAGCCTTCATACTTATTGGTCTGCATACATCAGTATGTATTATTTTCAATAAGTCAGTAGCTTGTTCCATTGTTCCGAAGAACGGAGTTTTAGTCATCTTGCCCAAAAGGCACGGTTCGCAAGCATCAAATGATTCATAACCAAGTGATTCCGAAAATCCATCTTTATGGAGTTTCTCCATGCGCTTTACACCGATATGACCTAAACGGCAGTGCCAAAAATAAGTTGCACTATCATTATTAACTTTGCATCTTTTGGCTTCAATATTACGAATATGTGTATCACACGATCGAGATCCAACAAACCATTTTCATTGGGTGTATGACCATAGAAGGTTTTATTCATGTAAATAGAACAACAATTATTCTCTAACTTACATGAATAACCGTATTGCAGTAAACATGATCAAATCATATTCATGCTCAACGCAAACACCAAATAACACTTATTTAGGTTTAACACTAATCCCGAAAGTATAGGGAGTGTGCGATGATGATCATATCAATCTTGGAACTATTTCCAACACACATCGTCACTTCACCCTTAACTAGTCTCTTTTATTCGCAACTCCGTTTGAGTTACTAATCTTAGCAACCGAACTAGTATCAAATACTGAGGGGTTGCTATAAACACTAGTAAAGTACACATCAATAACATGTATATCAAATATACTTATGTTCACTTTGCCATCCTTCTTATCCGTCAATCACTTGGGGTAGTACCTCTTCCAGTGACCAGTCTCTTTGCAGTAGAAGCACTTAGTCTCAGGCTTAGGACCAGACTTGGGTTTCTTCACTTGAGCAGCAACTTGCTTGCCGTTCTTCTTGAAGTTCCCCTTCTTTTCCTTTGCCTTTTCTTGAAACTAGTGATCTTGTTAACCATCAACACTTGATGCTCTTTTCTTGATTTCTACCTTCACGATCTCAACATCGCGAAGAGCTCAGGAATAACTTTCGTCATCCGTTGCATATACTATAGTTCATCACGAAGTTCTAGTAACTTAGTGATGGTGACTAGAAAATTCTCATCAATCACTATCTTATCTCGAAGATTAACTCCCACTTGACTCAAGTGATTGAAGTACCTGCACAATCGAGCACATGCTCACTAGTTGAGCGATTCTCCTCCATCTTTTAGCTATAGAACTTGTTGGAGACTTCATATCTCTCAACTCGGGTATTTGCTTGAATATTAACTTCAACTCTGGAACATCTTATATGGTCCATGGCGTTCAAAACGTCTTTGAAGTCCCGATTCTAAGCCGTTAAGCATGGTGCACTAAACTATCAAGTAGTCATCATATTGAGCTTAGCTAAACGTTCATAACGTCGCATCTGCTCTGCAATAGGTCATCACCTAGCGGTGCATTAAGGACATAATTCTTCTGTGCAGCAATGAGGATAAACCTCAGATCACGGATCCAATCCGCATCATTGCTACTAACATTTTTCAACACAATTTTCTCTAGGAACATATCAAAACAAACATATGAAAGCAACAACGCAAGCTATTGATCTTACAACATAATTTGCAAAATACTACCAGGACTAAGTTCATGATAAATTTAAGTTCAATTAATCATATTACTTAAGAACTCCCACTTAGACAGACATCTATCTAGTCATCTAAGTGATCACGTGATCCAAATCAACTAAACCATAACCGATCATCACGTGAGATGGAGTAGTTTTCAATGGTGAACATCACTATGTTGATCATATCTACTATATGATTCACGCTCGACCTTTCGGTCTCCGTGTTCCGAGGCCATATTTGCATATGCTAGGCTCGTCAAGTTTAACTTTGAGTATTCGCGTGTGCAAAACTGGCTTGCACCCGTTGTAGATGGACGTGAGAGCTTATCACACCCGATCATCACGTGGTGTGCAGGCACGACGAACTTTGGCAGCGGTGCATACTCGGGAGAACACTTCTTGATAATTAGTGAGAGATCATCTTAAAATGCTACCGTCAATCAAAGCAAGAATAAGATGTATAACAGATAAACATCATATGCAATCAAAATATGTGACATGATATGGCCATGATCATCTTAGCGCTTTGATCTCCATCTCCAAAATCTTGTCATGATCTTTATCGTTACTGCACGACACCATGATCTTCATCATCTTGATCTATATCAATGTGTCGTCACATGGTCGTCTCGCCAACTATTGCTCTTGCAACTATTGCTATCGCATAGCGATAAAGTAAAGCAATTATTTGGCACTTGCATCTTATGCAACAAAGAGACAACCATAGGGCTTCTGCCAGTTGCCGATAACTTCAACAAAACATGATAATCTCATACAAAAACTTATATCTCATCATGTCTTGACCATATCACATCACAACATACCCTGCAAAAACAAGTTAGACGTCCTCTACTTTGTTGTTGCAAGTTTTACGTGGCTGCTGCGGGCTTAAGCAAGAACCAATCTCACCTACGCATCAAAACCACAACGATAGTTTGTCAAATAGACTCCGTTTTAACCTTCGCAAGGACCGGGGCGTAGCCACACTCAGTTCAACTAAAGTTGGGAAACCGACACCGCCACCACACATGTGCAAAGCACGTCGGTAGAACCAGGTCTCGTGTAAGCGTCGGCGTAATGTAGGTCGGGCCGCTTCATCCAACAATACCGCCCGAACCAAAGTATGACATCTTTGGTAGGCGGTATGTGAAGGAAATATGCCCTAGAGGCAATAATAAAGTTATTATTTATTTCCTTATTTCATGATAAATGTTTATCATTCATGCTAGAATTGTATTAACCGGAAACATAATACATGTGTGAATGCATAGACAAGCAGTGTCACTAGTATGCCTCTACTAGACTAGCTTGTTAATCAAAGATGGTTATGTTTCCTAACCATGAACAAAGGGTTGTTATTTGATTAACAAGGTCACATCATTAGAAGAATGATCTGATTGACATGACCCATTCCATTAGCTTAGCACACGATCGTTTTGTATGTTGCTACTGGTTTTATCCATGACATATACATGTTCCTATAACTATGAGATTATGCAACTCCCGTTTACCGGAGGAACACTTTGGGTGCTACCAAACGTCACAACGTAACTGGGTGATTATAAAGGAGTACTACAGGTGTCTCCAAAGGCAGATGTTGGGTTGGCATATTTCGAGATTAGGTTTTGTCACTCCGATAGTCGGAGAGGTATCTCTGGGCCCTCTCGGTAATACACATCACTTAAGCCTTGCAAGCATTACAACTAATGAGTTAGCTGTGAGATGATGTATTACGAGCGAGTAAAGAGACTTGCGGTGGCGAGATTGAACTAGGTATTGGATACCGACGATCGAATCTCGGGCAAGTAACATACCGATGACAAAGGGAACAACGTATGTTGTTATGCGGTCGACCAATAAAGATCTTCGTAGAATATGTAGGAACCAATATGGGCATCCAGGTCCGCTATTGGTTATTGACCGGAGGCGTGTCTCGGTCATGTCTACATTGTTCTCGAACCGTAGGGTCCGCACGCTTAAGGTTTCGATGGCGGTTATATTATGAGTTTATGTATTTTGATGTACCAAGGAGTTCGAGTCCGGATGTGATCACGGACATGACGAGGAGTCTCGAAGTGGTCGAGACATAAAGATTGATATATTGGACGACTATATTCGGACACGGAAAGGTTCGGAAGTTTCGGAGAAAACGGAGTCTTGGAGGTTCGGAACCCCGGGGAAGTTATGGGCCTTAGTGGGCCAAGAGGGAGAGAGAGGGCCGCACCAGGAGGTGGCGCCCCCCCAGTCCGAATAGGACAAGGAGGCGGCGGCCCCCTTTCCTCTCCTCTCCCTCTCCTTCCTTCCCCTTCCTCCTTCCTAGTTGGACTAGGAAAGGGAGTCCTACTCCCACTAGGAGGAGGACTTCCCTCCCTTGGTGCACCTCCTAGGGCGGCCGGCCCTCCCCTTGCTCCTTTATATACGGGGGGCAGGGGCACCCTAGAACACACAAGTTGATCCTTGAGATCGTTCCTTAGCCGTGTCGGTGCCCCCTCCACCATAATCCACCTCGGTCATATCGTGGCGGTGCTTAGGCGAAGCCTGCGTCGATAGAACATCAAGATCGTCCCACGCCGTCGTCTTGTGGAACTCTCTCTCCGGAGCTTTGCTGGATTGGAGCCGAGGAGCGTCACCGAGCTGTCGTGTGTCAAGAACTCGGGCGCCGAGTAACGCTGCCAGGATCGGTTGGATCGCGAGGAGAACGTCGACTACTTCCTCTACTTTGTGATCGCTTCGCTTGGTCTCACGAGGGTGCGTAGACAACACTCTTTCCCTCGTTGCTATACATCACCATGATCTTGCGTGTGCGTAGGAAATTTTTGAAATTACTCGTTCCCCAACAGTGGCATCGAGCCTAGGTTTTTATGGTTTGATGTTTTGCACGAGTAGAACACAAGTGAGTTGTGGGCGATACAAGTCATACTACCTACCAAAGATGTCATATTTTGGTTCAGCGGTATTGTGAGATGAAGCGGCCGGACCGACATTACGCGTCGCTTCGCGAGACTGGTTTCACCGTTCTGAGCACTCGTGCTTAAAGGTGATTGGCGGGTGTCTGTCTCTCTCACTTTAGTTGAACCGAGTATGGCTCGCCCGGTCCTTGAGAAGGTTAAAGCGGAGTCTATTTGACGAAGTATCGTTGTGGTTTTGATGCGTGGGTGAGATTGGTTCTTGCTTAAGCCCGTAGCAGCCACGTAAAATTTGCAACAACAAAGTAGAGGGCGTCTAACTTGTTTTTGCGGGGCATGATGTGATGTGATATGGTCAAGGCGTGATGCTATATTTTATTGTATGAGATGATCATGTTTTGTAACGAAGTTATCGGCAATCGGCTGGAGCCATATGGTTGTCGCTTTATTGTATGAAATGCAAGCGCTCAGTAATTGCTTTACTTTATCACTAAGCGGTAGCGATAGTCGTAGAAGCAATAGATGGCGTAACGACAACGATGCTACGATGGAGATCAAGGTGTCGCGCGGTGGCGATGGTGATCACGACAATGCTTGGAGATGGAGATCACAAGCACAAGATGATGATGGCCATATCATATCACTTATATTGATTGCATGTGATGTTTATCCTTTATGCATCTTATCTTGCTTTGATTGACGGTAGCATTTTAAGATGATCTCTCACTAAAATTATCAAGTAGTGTTCTCCTGAGTATGCACGTTGCCAAAGTTAAATCGTGCCGAGACACCACGTGATGATCGGGTGTGATAAGCTCTCGTCCATCTACAGCGGGTGCAAGCCAGTTTTGCACACGAGAATACTCGAGTTATACTTGGCGAGCCTAGCATATGCAGATATGGCCTCGGAACACGGAGACCGAAAGGTCGGCGTGAATCATATAGTAGATATGATCAACATAAGATGTTCACCATTGAAAACTACTCCATTTCACGTGATGATCGGTTATGGTTTAGTTGATTTGGATCACGTGATCACTTAGATGACTAGAGGATGTCTGTCTAAGTGGGAGTTCTTAAGTAATATGATTAATTGAACTTAAATTTATCATGAACTTAGTACTGATAGTATCTTGCTTGTCTATGTTTGTTTGTAGATAGATGGCTCGTCTTTGTTGTTCCGTTGAATTTTAATGCGTTCCTTGAGAAAGCAAAGTTGAAAGATGATGGTAGCAATTAAATGGATCGGGTCCGTAACTTTGAGGATTATCCTCATTGCTGCCTGAAGAGTTACGTCTGGATGCACCGCTAGGTGCCAGCTCTTCTTGATGCAACTAACGACGTTAAAGCGTCTGGCGAGCAAAGCGATGACTACTCTATAGTTCAGTGTGCCATGCTTTACGGCTTAGAACCGGGACTTCAACGGCGTTTTGAGCGTCATGGAGCATATGAGATGTTCGAGAGTTGAAGTTGATATTCAACAGAATGCGGATTGAGAGATATGAAGTCTCCAATAAGTTCTATAGCTGCAAGATGGAGGAGAATAGTTACATCGGTGAGCACATACTCGTAATGTCCGGGTATTACAATCACTTGACTCAACTGGGAGTTAATCTTCGGATGATTGTGTCATTGATGAATTCTTCAATCACGCCACCAAGCTACAAAGGCTTTGTGATGAACTATAATATGCAAGGGTTAGTAAAGACTATACACGAGCTCTTACATGATGCTAAAGGCTGCGGAGGTAGAAATCAGAAGGAGCATCAAGTGTTGATGGTCAATAAGACCACTAGTTTCAAGAAGAAAGGCAAAGGGAATAAGAAGGAACTTCAAAAAGAACAGCAAGCAAGTTCTTTGCTCGGAGAAAAAACCCAAGTCTGGACCTAAACCTGAAATCGAGTGCTTCTCACAGCAAGCGATAGTCCTTTGGAAGCGGAACTGCCCCAAGTATTTGGCGGATAAGAAGGATGGCAAGGTGAACAAAGGTATATGTGATATACATGTTATTGATGTGTACCTTACTAGAGCTCGCAGAGCACTGGTATTTGATCTTGGTTACATTGCTAATATTTGCAACTCGAAGCAGGGACTACGGATTGCGAACACCGGCAAAGGACGAGGTGACGATCGCGTGGGAAATGGTTCCAAAGTCGATGTGATCGCGGTCGACACGCTACCTCTACATCTACCTTCGGGATTAGTTTTAGACCTAAATAATTGTTATTTGGTGCTGCGTTGAGCGTGAACATTATATCTGGATCTTGTTTGATGCGAGGCGGTTATTCATTTAAATCGAGAGAATAATGGTTGTTCTATTTATATGAGTAATATCTTTTACGGTCATGCACCCTTGAAGAGTGGTCTATTTTTGATGAATCTTGATAGTAGTGATACACATATTCATAATGTTGAAACCAAAAGATGCAGAGTTGATAATGATAGTGCAACTTATTTGTGGCACTGCCGTTTAGGTCATATCGGTATAAAGCGCATGAAGAAACTCCATACTAATGGACTTTTGGAGTCACTTGATTATGAATCACTTGGCACTTGCGAACCGTGCCTCATGGGCAAGATGACTAAAACCCCGTTCTCCGGTACTATGGAGAGAGCAACAGATTTGTTGGAAATCATACATACTGGATGTATGTGGTCCGATGAATGTTGAGGCTCGTGGCGGATATCGTTATTTTCTCACCTTCACAGATGATTTAAGCGGATATGGGTATATCTACTTAATGAAACATAAGTCTGAAACATTTGAAAAGTTCAAGGAATTTGAGTGAAGTTGAAAATCATCGTAATAAGAAAATTAAATTTCTACGATCGATCGTGGAGGTGAATATTTGAGTTCTGAGTTTGGTCTACATTTGAAACAATGCGGAATAGTTTAACAACTCACGCCACCGGAACACCACAGTAATGGTGTGTCCGAACATCGTGTCGCACTTTACTAGATATGGTGCGATCTATGATGTCTCTTACAGATTTACCGCTATCGTTTTGGGGTTATGCTCTTGAGGCGGCCGCATTCACCTGAATAGAACACCGTCAAAATCCGTTGAGGCGACACCTTATGAACTATGGTTTAGCAAGAAACCAAAGTTGTCGTTTCTCAAAGTTTGGGGATGCGATGCTTATGTGAAAAAGCTTCAACCTAATAAGCTCGAACCCAAATCGGAGAAGTGTGTCTTCATAGGATACCCAAAGGAGACAGTTGGGTACACCTTCTATCACAGATCCGAAGGCAAGACATTTGTTGCCAAGAATGGATCCTTTCTAGAGAAGGAGTTTCTCTCGAAAGAAGTGAGTGGGAGGAAAGTAGAACTTGATGAGGTAATTGTACCTTCTCCCTTATTTGAAAGTAGTTTGTCGCAGAAACGGTTTACGAGACATCTACACCAAATAGTGAGGAAGTTGATGATGTTGATCATGAAACTTGAGATCAAGTTACTCTGAACCTCGTAGATCAACGAGTAAGATCCGCACGAGTGATGCGGTAATCCTGTTCGGAAGTCATGCTACTAGATCATGATGAACCTACGAACTATGAAGAAGCGATGGTGAGCCCAGATTCATAAAATGGCTTGAGGCCATGAAATCGAGATGGGATCCATGTATGAAAACAAAGTATGGACTTTGGTTGACTTGCCGAGGGTCGACAAGCAATAGAAAACAAGTGGATCTTCAAGAAGAAGGCCGACGCGACGGTAATGTTCTTGTCTACAAAGCTCGACTTATGCAAAGGGTTTTCGACAAGTTCAAGGGATTGACTACGATGAGACCTTCTCACCCGTGGCGATGCTTAAGTCTGTCCGAATCATGTTAGCAATTGCGCATTTTATGATTATGAAATTTGGCAAATGGATGTAAAGACGCATTCTGAATGGATTTACGGAAGAAGAGTTGTATATGATGCAGCGAGAAGGTTTTATCGATCCAAGGGAGCTAACAAAGTGTGCAAGCTCCAATGATCCATTTATGGACTGGTGCAAGCATCTCGGAGTTGGAATAAGCGCTTTGATAGTGTGATCAAAGCATTTGGGTTCATCTGAGACTTTTGGAGAAGCTTTGTATTTACAAGAAAGTGAGTGGGAGCTCTGTAGCATTTCGATATTATATGTAGATGACATATTACTGATCGGAAATGATATAGAATTCTGGATAGCATAAAGGGATACTTGAATAAGAGTTTTCAATGAAAGACCTCGGTGAAGCTGCATACATATTGGGCATCAAAATCTATAGAGATAGATCAAGGCGCTTAATTGGACTTTCACAAAGCACATACCTTGACAAGATTTTGAAGAAGTTCAAAATGGATCAAGCAAAGAAAGGGTTCTTGCACGTGTTGCAAGGTGTGAAGTTGAGTAAGACTCAATGCCCGACCACTGCAGAAGATAGAGAAAAATGAAAGATGTTCCTATGCTTGACCATAGGCTCTATCATGTATGCAATCTTGTGTACCGGACACGATGTGTGCCTTGCTATAAGCTTAGCGAGGAGGTACCAAAGTAATCCAGAGTGGATCATTGGACAGCGGTCAAGAACATCTGAAAGACATGAAAAGGACTAAGGATATGTTTCTCGTATATGGAGGTGACAAAGAGCTCATCGTGGCAGTTACGTTGATGCAAGCTTTGACACCGATCCGGACGATTCTAAATCGCAGACCGGATCGTATTTACACTAAGCGGAGGAGCTGTCGGTTAGTGCGAGTTCTAAACAAAGCGTCGTGGCGGGATCTACATGTGAAGCGGAGTACATAGCAGCTTCGGAAGCAGCTAATGAAGGAGTTCATATCCGATCTAGGTGTCATACCTAGTGCATCGGGTCCAATGAAAATCTTCTGTGACAATCTTTGGAGCAATTGCCTTAGCGAAGGAATCCAGATTTCACAAGAGGACCAAGCACATCAAGAGGCGCTTCAATTCCATCCGGGATTTAGTCGGTGGGAGACATAGAGATTTGCAAGATACATACGGATCTGAATGTAGCGAGACCGTTGACTAAGCCTCTTCCACGAGCAAAACATGATCAACACCAAGACTCCATGGGTGTTAGAATCATTACTATGTAATCTAGATTATTGACTCTAGTGCAAGTGGGAGGCTGAAGGAAATATGCCCTAGAGGCAATAATAAAGTTATTATTTATTTCCTTATTTCATGATAAATGTTTATCATTCATGCTATAATTGTATTAACAGGAAACATAATACATGTGTGAATGCATAGACAAGCAGTGTCACTAGTATGCCTCTACTAGACTAGTTTGTTAATCAAAGATGGTTATGTTTCCTAACCATGAACAAAGGGTTGTTATTTGATTAACAAGGTCACATCATTAGAAGAATGATCGATTGACATGACCCATTCCATTAGCTTAGCACCACGATCGTTTAGTATGTTGCTCTTGCTTTTATCCATGACATATACATGTTCCTATAACTATGAGATTATGCAACTCCTGTTTACGGAGGAACACTTTGGGTGCTACCAAGCGTCTGGCGTAAGCGGGTGATTATAAAGGAGTACTATAGGTGTCTCCAAAGGCGGATGTTGGGTTGGCGTATTTGAGATTAGGTTTTGTCACTCCGATAGTCGGAGAGGTATCTCTGGGCCCTCTCGGTAATACACATCACTTAAGCCTTGCAAGCATTACAACTAATGAGTTAGCTGTGAGATGATGTATTCTGAGCGAGTAAAGAGACTTGCCGTAGCGAGATTGAACTAGGTATTGGATACCGACGATCGAATCTCGGGCAAGTAACATACCGATGACAAAGGGAACAACGTATGTTGTTATCGCGATCGACCGATAAAGATCTTCGTAGAATATGTAGGAACCAATATGGGCATCGGGTCCGCTATTGGTTATTGACGGAGGCGTGTCTCGGTCATGTCTACATTGTTCTCGAACCGTAGGGTCCGCACGCAGCAAGGTTTCGATGGCGGTTATATTATGAGTTTATGTATTTTGATGTACGAAGGAGTTGAGTCCGGATGTGATCACGGACATGACGAGGAGTCTCGAAATGGTCGAGACATAAAGATTGATATATTGGGCGACTATATTCGGACACGGAAAGGTTCCGGAAGTTTAGGAGAAAATCGAGTGCCGAGGGTTACGGAACCCCGGGAAGTTATGGGCCTTAGTGGGCCAGAGGGGAGAGAGGGGCGCACCGGAGGTGGCGCGCCCCCAGTCGAATAGGACAAGGAGGCGCGCGGCCCCCTCCTCTCCTCTCCTCTCCTTCCTTCCCCTTCCTCCTTCCTAGTTGGACTAGGAAAGGGAGTCCTACTCCCACTAGGAGGAGGACTTCCCCTCCTTGGCGCACCTCCTAGGGCGGCCGGCCCTCCCCTTGCTCCTTTATATCACAGGGCAGGGGCACCCTAGAACACACAAGTTGATCCTTGAGATCGTTCCTTAGCCGTGTCGGTGCCCCCTCCACCATAATCCAACTTCGGTCATATCGTGGCGGTGCTTAGGCGAAGCCTGCGTCGATAGAACATCAAGATCGTCCTGCCCCGTCGTCTTGTGGAACTCTCTCTCCGGAGCTTTCTTTGGATCGGAGCCGAGGCGTCACGAGAGCTGTCGTGTGTCAAGAACTTCGGGCGCCGAATGTAACGCCGGGATCGGTTGGATCGCGAGGAGAGCGTCGACTACTTCCTCTACGTTGCGATCGCTTCGCTTGGTCTCGAGTGCGTAGACAACACTCTTTCCCCTCGTTGCTATACATCACCATGATCTTGCGTGTGCGTAGGAATTTTTTTGAAATTACTACGTTCCCCAACAGTATGACTCATATCGTCCACAACTCACTTGTGTTCTTCTCGTGCATATAACATCAACGCATAAAACCTGGCTCGGATACCACTGTTGGGGAACTTAGTAATTTCAAAAAATTTCCTACGCACACGCAAGATCATGGTGATGCATAGCAACAAGAGGGGAGAGTGTTGTCTACGCACTGTGAGATCAAGCGGAAGCGCTGACGCAACGTAAAGGAAAGTAGTCGACGCCCTCCCGATCAACCGATCCAAGCACCGTTATTCGCACCTCCGAGTTCTTGACACACGTGACAGCTCGATGGCGCACTTTTGATCTCCGATCCAGCGAGGCGCTGGAGGAGTTCCGTCGGCGATGGCGTGGTGGCGATCTTGATGTTCTCTGTCGCAGGCTTCGCTTAAGCACCGCTACAATATGACCGAGGTGTAATATCGTGGAGGGGGCACCGCACACGCTAAGGAACGATCTCAATGATCAACTTGTGTGTCTAGGGTGCCCCGTGCCCCCAGATATAAAGGAGGAGGAGGAGGAGGCCGGCCTAGGGAGGAGGCGCGCCATGGGGAGTCCTACTCCCACCGGGAGTAGGATTCCCCTTTCCTAGTCCAACTAGGGATCCTTCCATGTAGTAGGAGTAGGAGACTAGGAAGGGAAGAGAGAAGGGAAGGAAGGAGGGTGCGGCCCTCCCTAGTCAATTCGGACTAGGCCTTGGGGGCGCAGCCTGCCCTAGGCAGCCCTCTCTCTTTCCCTTGAGGGCCCAATAAGGCCCAATACTTCTCCCGGCGAATTCCGTAACTCTCCGGTACTCGATAAATACCGAATGACTCAGAACCTTTCCGAACTCCGAATATAGTCGTCAATATATCGATCTTTACGTCTCGACCATTTCGAGACTCCTCGTCATATCCACGATCTCATCCGGACTCGAACTCCTTCGTACATCAAAACTCATAAACTCATAATATAAGCATCATCGAAACCTTAAGCGTCACGGACCCTACGGTTCGAGAACAATGTAGACATGACCGAGACACGTCTCCGGTCAATAACCAATAGCGGGACCTGGATGCCCATATTGGTTCCTACATATTCTACGAAGATCTTTATCGGTCAGACCGCATAACAACATACGTTGTTCCCTTTGTCATCGGTATGTTACTTGCCCGAGATTTGATCGTCGGTATCCAATACCTAGTTCAATCTCGCTACCGGCAAGTCTCTTTACTCGTTCCGTAATACATCATCTCATAACTAACTCATTAGTTACATGCTTGCAAGGCTTAGGTGATGAGTATTACCGAGAGGGCCCAGAGATACCTCTCCGACAATCGGAGTGACAAATCCTAATCTCGAATTATGCCAACCCAACATGTACCTTCGAAACACACTGTGAGAGCACCTTTATAATCACCCAGTTGCATTGTGACGTTTGGTAGCACACAAAGTGTTCTTCCGGTAAACGGAGTTGCACAATCTCATAGTTGCAGAACTTTGTATAAGTCATGAAGAAAGCAATAGCGGTATACTAAGCGATCAAGTGCTAGGCTAACAGAATGGGTCATGTCAATCACATCATTCTTCTAATGATGTGATCCCACTAATCAAATGACAACACATGTCTATGGTCAGGAAACATAACCATCTTTGATTAATGAGCTAGTCAAGTAGAGGCATACTAGTGACTATAGTTTTGTCTATGTATTCACACATGTATCATGTTTCTGGTTAATACAATTCTAGCATGAATAATAAACATTTATCATGATATGAGGAAATAAATAATAACTTTATTATTGCCTCTAGGGCATATTTCCTTCACCACAAGCTCAGGGGGCGCGCCGAACCCCCAGGGCATGGCATGTGAGCTTGTGGATTCCACGAGCCTCCGCTTGACCTAATTCCATGCCAAGATATAATGTCGCCTCGAGAAAAAATTAGAGAGAAAGTTTTATCGCGTTTTACGATAGGGAGCAGTCGCCACCTCACGTTCTTCGTCGGGAGGCCTGATCTGGAGTGCGTTCGGGGCCCCGGAGAGGGGAAATCGTCGTCGTCATCATTGACAACACTTCTTCATCAACAACCTCATGATGCTCGCCACCGAGAGTGAGTAATTCCATCATAGGCATACTGGAGGTAGATGGAGATGGATGAGATTCATCATGTAACCTTGTCAATTTGTTAGAGCTTGATCCCTAGCATGCACTATGTTCTGAAATTAATGTTGTTGCGACTTTGCTATGCTCAATGCTTGTCACTAGGGCCCGAGTGCCATGATTCCAGATCTAAACCTACTTTGCTCTTGCAATTATATTGGAGTTCGTGATCTTATTTGCTAGTTATATGCACCTATTAATGTTATGAATTGTAGACCCCAAGGTGACAACAATTGGGATACTCTACGGGGATGATAGTAGTTTGAGAAGTTCATGCATTTAGTGTGTGCTAAT